>PVJA010027353.1:0-28692 GCA_004027025.1 Myocastor coypus
AAACCAGGCTTTTATTACGCCATTCTTTCTAGTTTTTCAGGTACTAGAATACTTCAAATTTATAAATGTTTTTCTTAAGGAAAATCGCTTTAATGCCGGGCGTGGTGGCTCATGCCTGTAATCCCAGCACTTGGAAGTCTGAGGCAGGAGGATTGGTGCAAGTTCAAGACCAGCCTGGGCTACAAAAATGAGCTCAAGGCCAGCCTCAACTGCATATCGAGACCCTGTCTCAAAAAGACAAAAAAAAAAAAAAAAGAAAAATCGCTTTAAAAATGTTTATTCTCCCATGTAACCTAATCACCCTTGCTTTTTTGTGACCTGCCCAATAGAATATAAGAGCAATTGATTTTTTTCTTATTTTTACTGAAAGCGCACCCTGGGGTTTGACGTTTGCTTTTTATTTCAGCCAGTTAAAAGATTCCAATATTTTCTAATCTACATATTAAATTTCTCATAACTTTGATGGTTTTAAAGTTATCAAACCTAGTCAGAGGGCTGGGGGAAACAGCTCTGCAGTCTAAGCACCTGCCTGGCAAGCCCCAGGACCAGGTTCAATCCTATAATTGCAGCACTGGGGAAGTTGAGACAGGAGGATCATTGCAAGTCTGAGCTATGTAGCAAGACCCTGCATCCAATAGACAGGCATTTTAAAGCCCTAGCACAGGATCCCACATAGCATGGTGCTATTATTTGGCCAAGTCCCCCACAGGCCCATGGTCCTGAAGGCTGGTCTCACAGTGCTGCTACCAGGAGGTATGGGGTGACCCTCATAAGGTCATCTTCAGAGTTGTTATGAAGTCCCAAGCCTAGCCCCTTGCTTTGTCAAACACATATGTACTCTCCGTGTTCCCCATTAAACTGACAATTGCGTGTTTACTATCATTACTCCCAGCTTCTGAGCCTCCCAAAGGTGAGCTGTATATACTTACATACAGCTATCTCTTTTCATAAAGTTAATTGTTACAAAAATTTCATTATAGCAATGTAAAGCTAATATAGGTATGTTTTAGACATGAATTTGGACACTATTTCTGTCTGCTGTTAGTCACATTCAGATATTCTTACCTGCACTACAGGTACATCATCAAATGCTTTAATAAAGTCCTCTTCATCAACAGCACCAGCACCTTCTTTTGCAGCTATAAAATTTTTTTTAAAACATAGACAATATATAAAAATACATTAAGACATATTATGAAGTTTGAATATATGCAGCTAAAATTATATTTCAGAAGATTTAGAACTCTTAAAATATTTCACATAGCCAGGGAAATAGCTCAGTAGAATAAGTGCTTGCCTGGCAAGGGCAGGTCCTGAGTTCAATCCCTGGTACCGCAAAAAAAAAAAAAAAAAAGAATCACATAGGTTTAAGTTATTATGGAAATAACAAGTGCTGCTGATTTAATATCAAGGCAGAGCATAGCAAACTTGCAGCACTATGTAAATGAGCTCAAGGTCATTTTTTAAAGCAGAGTGTATGTTTTAAAGGAGTTAGGTAATATCTATCATATTAATAAAGATCCCTGATAAACATGCAACGAAATTTACTTTTTCAAGGGATTAGATTATGCTACTGAGAATTCAGTTTAATAAATTTGTGGAACAGTCAAACAAGGTCTAAAGAATTTCAGTTTCATCCAACTTTATATAAGCAGTGATTTAATGTTTAAATTAATAAATCTTAAATAAAAACCTTATTATAGTAAAGGACACACTGACAAAAATGATGAGATAAGCATGGTCAATGTAAAGGGAAATATTTGAGATACTTCAAGGGGAACAACGACAGCATGCCTCTCACTGTAATAAGTCTTTTGAACATCCACCACATGCCTCAATTATTCTAATTGATGAAATGTTTATGCCAATTTCTGTCAAATAAAAACCTTGTCATGTGTCCTCATTTATAGGATCTGGCACCACATGCCCTCTGGGTCTTCCACAAAGTCAAAGTGATCATGAAAAATAAATGTTTTGAACTGATTCAAGACACTGAGTCAGCCACGCAGTGAAATGAAAGACACAAAAGAGAATTTCCAGAACTGTTTCACAAAGTGGCAAGAATGACAGGGTAAGTATATTTGAATGAAGGGTGTATTCTGAGTGGGATTAGAAACAATGTGTCTTTTGTTGTATTTCTTTTTGAATTTAAATATTCACTACATTATTCTATCATGCTTCACATTAGTTTCAAAACATTTCCATTTCCCTAAACTCATAAGTATTACTTTTGATTTAAGTATCAGTTGCAATTTTCCTCTGCAAAACCATTCTAAGATGCTTTGTATACTTAAAAGCAAATTCTATCATTTAAAATTATACCCTTTTGCTAACATAAACTCTACACATGAAAATCAATTGATATTTTTATCAGACTTGTTTTTCAGAATGACAGCTTTTAAACTGGCATCTATGGCTATTTCTGAAAACCCAGCTAATGATTTACAATGATTAGCCTGACTGCTTTTCTAAAAACATCTTAACAGAAATCTGTCTGGTGTTTGGAATCCCAGTGAACATCCTAGTTGGAAAAGGTCTTGAAAGACAATTTCAGGTTGTAGAATAGCTCTTGACACTGCACTGACTAAGCATAAATGTACAACAGCCACACACACTAATGTAGAACCCTACATCCTTGGACTTTTTTCAGTATAAACACTAGAACTCACTTAGCACAGGTCCTGAGTACGTCTACCCTTGGTCAGGCACTGCATCCCACACCTATGTATGTACACACAGAAAAAAGGACTCAAGCACCAGCAATCCTCTCAAGGCCAAGGGATCTGATAAACAGGAGGTGTGCAGGCTGGTAGCATGACTCTGATAGTAAACACCATGAAAAAAAAAAAAGGGTGACTATAGGGTTGATGGGCAGACAAACAGTTATTTCTGCACTAATGACCTCTAAAAGGGGGAAGGAAAACAGGTTCTGGTCATGCAGAAATTCTCAAAGCCTGTTTGTGAAAATCATATTGCCTAAGGACAGATCAAGAAGGAAGGTTAGAAAGATTGTCCAGTCATTGAAAGGAACAGTTCTGATGCATGCTGTAAGGTAGATGAAATACAAATGGCTAAGGGGCTGGAGAGATAGCTCCGTGGCACAAGTGCCTGCCTGGCAAGTGCAAAGTCATAAGTTTGAACCCGGGTCCCCTCCTCCCCAAAAAAGATTAAGTTTATGTTACATTTAAGATCAAAAGATGTTTTTTAAAAGTGTATATATACAACTGTATATATATACACAAAAGTGTATATATATATACAACTGAGAAGAACAATAGCAAATATAAGCAAAACAATGTAAACAATACCAAGAGCTCAGCTCTCACAGGCAGACAAGCAGAGATGGAGGGTATCTGGCACCTTGCTAACTAGGTAACACACCAGCATTCCTGGGCTAGCTGGAATCTAGAAAGGGGCCAAAATCTAAAATCTACGACAGACTCTCAGGAGGCACTCAAGAGAATGCTAACCCTTTGTATAGCCTTTACCTAGCTCATTCAGCTTTGGTGGATTGCTGGATTTTGGTGCTTGCTGGATTCTCACCCACCTTCCACCAACCCTGAGCCCCTACTAACTCAAAAGCCCATCCTGAGCATTGCTTATAAAGGCAGGGCCACACATTTCTCTTAGATGTAAAAAGGGAGTCTGCATGCATGTTTAACATCTGACAGCAAAACAGGAAATGTATATAGCAGTGACTAAATCGCAGACAAGACTTATGGGAAAAACTTTTGCAAATCAACTTTTGGAACTTTGGACACTTAACCTTCTACCACTTGTTGAATTTAGTATTTATGTTGGTCTTGCAAGAAATAATGCTACTTGTAACAACAAAGTACATTTTAAAGACAGAAGACACAATTTGACATTTAGATACTCTCAGTCTGATTATTAGAAATTGCCTAAAAGACTGTATAGTAGTTTCAGGCAGGCTGTATCAAGATGACCAAACAATGACAACAGGGTGAGCTATGCTTTCCTCTGTCTTGGTGCCATTCTTCTATAGGTTGTTTCCAGAATATAGCAAAGGTCCACACAGTTCTCAATCTTACATCCTACCTATTTATTAGCCTCAGTGGTACAACACCAATTCAATTAAGGCTGCCAAGCAGCAATACAACATGTCCAAGGGATAATTCACTTGCGAGGGGCACTACAGGCAAGTAGAATCCAGATCTGGCCCCAGAAAACCCCACAGGGTTTGGGCTTACCTGAAGACTTGGATCCAAGAGTGGAGGATCCAAGCCGGCGGGTGGTCACCCCAATCTTTCTCCGAGAGCTTGCTGGGGCCTTGGATGAAGTGGAACTGGCAGAAGAAGGTCTATTACCATCCACAGAATCTTCATCATCAAAATTTTTATCTGAATAGTAAGCATAGAAGTTATCAGACAGACAGACAGACACGGGGGCTGGGGGCAAGGGGCAAACAAGAGACACAGAAAACCATCTATAAATAAAATAATGACTAGACTTCAAGATAAACAGTTGGTTTGCTCCTTTAAAACCATCGGAAAGCCTCAGGTTAAATCCATAATGCAGCTACAAAGACCATGCTTACCCTTGCATATCTGGAATGTCCTCCCATTCAATTTCAAAAATATTTCTGACTGTGGTTTCATGCATTTTAAAATAATACCTGAGCCTATATATTGTTTTGGAATACTGCCTGTTTCAAATACCATTTTTCCTTTGTGACCAAATATCTTCATAGACACTATTTTAAGGTGCTTCGTAATTAGAAAATGCCATTATTGAAACACTCATTGTTATGTATTTCAGGATGTTTCTGAGATCTTATCCTTAGAAATAATACCAATCACATTTCTACATGTATTTTATGTCTGTCTGAACTCAAAGTTTAAGAAAGAAACCACTAGAAGCAATATTCTTGGGTCAAAAGTGTCTGACACTGCCAAACTTATCTACAAGAAGGTACATTTTTCCTGTAAATTCGGAGTGACCAATCTGTCACATATCAGTACTGAGTTAAATTATCAGTTTTAAACTCCAACCAATGAACTTCAACCAAAGCAGCTTCTTCTCTGTTAATTTCCTTTAGTGAAGTTGAACCTTTTTTTAAATAAAATTACTAGCTTTTAAATTTTCTAAACAGCAGTGGATACAATCAGTACATTACTCATGTTGCATTTGAAGGGGAAAAAAAGTACTTTTAGACTCAGAAAGCAATATTAATAAGTTACTATTATTTATTAGTGGTGCAAAATACAAGCTATCATGTACCACGTTACAAGGGCTTATGTATCAGGCATTGAGTAATTCAGGAGGCTAAATACACTTGACATAATTAAAAAACAAAACAAATCACATCTGTAAAAGGTAGTATTAATAATTTCTGAAAAAGGATTAGCTCCTTATTAACTGATCTGAAGAAAAATTTATCGAAAAAAGAAAGCCAACAATAGATGCAAATTAACATTGTTTTTCTTGATCTGTTGCTTCTTGCCTAAACTATCAATAGCCAAACTCTGTGTTTACTCATGGTCCGACTGGTCCCTACAGCTGACCAACAATGTATTTCAAATTACATGGTTTAGCTTATTCAATACATGAGGGAAGGGGAGACATATCCTCACAAACCCAAGTGCTTTTATGTAAAGTGCCTTGCAAGTTCCCATATTTGTCTTACCCTGTTTCAGCATGCTTCCTTTAATCCACACCTCAGTTCTCACTGGTTCATACACGCAGTATCCTACTAGCACACAATGCAGTGCCACAGGATTTAGAAGGTGAGTCATAAACTGCAGAGCACATTTCCCAGGCCCTTCCCAAGAGTGAAACTGAAGTTCAATGTAAAGGACAAATCTGAGACAAAGGAGAGGTCACCCTGTGAGCAAACCAGGGTTAGCGTGCCAAGAACTGAGCGTAGCCTGTCTGTCCTCTAACAAGTTCTCAGAGCACCTTAGCTTCTTAGGCCACCATGTTAACTACATGCAATCATTTCTCTGCCTATAGCAAGAAAGTCTCAGGCTGCTGGGAGAGTAAAAAATGAATATGGGGACACTACTGTGTTTCACTCAAAAATTAATGCAATTTAGGCCTGGCTTAGTCCTCTAACATACCACAGAGGAGTGCCTTTCTTTCGTCTTTTGTTTCTTATCTTTTCTTCTTTCTTTCTTTCTTTCTTTCTTTCTTTCTTTCTTTCTTTCTTTCTTTCCTTCCTTCCTTCCTTCCTTTCTTCCTTTCTCTTTCCTTCTTTTCTTTCTTTCCTTTCTTTCTTTCTTTTCTTTCTCTTTCTTTTCTTTCTTTCTTTCTTTCTTTCTTTCTTTCTTTCTTTCTTTCTTTCTTTCTTCCTGGTGGTATCAGGGATTCAACTCAGGACCTTGACACTTGCCAGGTTCCACTGAGCTATGAGGAATGTCATTTAGAACTGTATTCAGAGACTAAAGAATTACTGTCAGCAGACTAATTCTTGGGATTCTGCTTACAGAAGCACCAGGATTAACTGTTTCCAGTAAATAGCTAGAAAAGAAATATATATATATATATATATATATATATATATATATATATATATATATATATATCTCCCCAGATATTTGACAACAGGCACCATGGGAATACACAAGTGAAATTTCACAACTACCTGACTTTTCCCAAGCATAGAGAAAGGGAATCCAAGTTAAACTTTTCAAGTTGAGAAAGGAACAGCTCAGGGAGGCAGAGCTGGCTAGATGTCGCAGGATTCCAGAGAGCTCCCAAAGTGTGCCAAGTTCTAGACCTTACATGTGTAAGCAAACATCCACAGAGCAGAGGGGAAAAAAGCAGAGAAGTGTAAACTGAGCGATTTACAATGTTTAAACAAAGTACAAAGATATGCTCCGGCTTCAACCAGCCACAGCGAAATAAATTTTGTTTTCAGGGACTCACCCAAGATATCTAACAGAGACACAGGTGAGGTCACATCTTGCTAGGGTCAAGGGTACACTGAACATGTTCTAGCAGGGCTTAAAAACAGGCCTCCAAGGGATTAGACAGATCTGCATAATGACAGAACTTGTCTAATACTAAGTTCATAAGATGGGGAGATAAAAATGAAAGAAATATGCTCTCACTGACTGTGGGTTAATACAATTAATACAATGCAGTCTAACACACATAAAACTATACTCCCAGCAGGTGGGTGGAAGGGAAGGTGCAGAAAAAAACTGTTAAAAATGATGGTCAAAACCTTTCCAAATATGATGTAAACTATGAACCCATGTATCCAAGAAGCTAAAACATCAAGCAAGCTACATACAAGGGAAAACATATCAAGGTACACTGCCATCAAATTATTCAAAACCAGAGAAAAGCAGCCATAGAAAAAAGACACATTACATACATGTTACAAACACAGAAATGACAGTAGACCTCATCAGAAATCTTTGAAGCTAAGAGACAATCCAATGACATCTTAAAAGAAAGCATTAACCTAATAATAGTCTGTATCAGTAAATATATATATTGAGAATAAAGGTAAAATAATAATTGTTCAAAGAGTGTCACCAGCAGACTTAAGCTTCAAAAAATTCTTTAGGAAAAAGAAAAATGATACCAATTCGAAACATAGACTTACATAAAGAAATGAAGAGCAGTAAAGATAATATGTAGATTAAAAAGAAAATTTTTTCCTCATTTTATATCCCCATATTTTCATTTCTCTAAAAAACACACACAAGTAACTGCTTAAAGTTAAACTAGAGCACCCAACTGTTTACTTTTCAATCTTTCTCATGTTCTGAGCAAATAGCTTGGTGACCAGAGAAATTATAGGGTGGATATTCCTGTTGCTATGCTAGATGTAAAAAGCTACAGAGGAGATAGGGGATGAAAAACAGGAGTGGCTCTTATTCTGTCCCCAGAAAGAGTACATTTTGGAAGTTAACATCCTTTCCCCAAGATTGCAGATATCACATGAATCAAACTCCACCAAAGGCCGACCTTTCATAGCCACCATCTGAACAGAAATGCCTCCTGAGGAACAGAAGGAGAAAAAGGCTTTTGCACATGGCATGGAGGGTCCTACTTGCCCTTTCTATTTATCCTCTGGAAACAAATCTAACAAGCATACTTATCTAATTTCCTAAACAGATTAGAAGCAACTAATTATAGGAATGGTAAGAAGGGGACACCAGAACCAAGCAAAGTGATCCTAATAAGAAGTGACAGTGGAGCCGGGCGTGGTGGCTCACGCCTGTAATCCCAGCACTTGGGAGGCTGAGGCAGGAGGATTGGTGCGAGTTCGAGACCAGCCTGGGCTACAAAAGTGAGCTCAAGGCCAGCCTCAACTACATAGCAAGACCCTGTCTCAAAATGACAAAAAAAAAAAAAAAAAAAAAAAAAAAAAAAAAGAAGTGACAGTGGAAAGTGTGATCACTAAATAGAAACTATGAAAAGCAGCACATATACAGAAGTTTTGCAACCCCAACTTGCTTAGAATGCAGACAGTATAGGGATCAAATGTCATCTATGTCATTTAATAGCACAAGATCAGGTGTATAAGAATGACCTTGCACCTTCTATAAGATGCAATTATTTTTCATTTCTCTGCATATTAATAAAAATAGTAACCCCTATTTCCTGCTCGAGTTTGAAATTCTGGGAAAAGAGGGCATTTACTTTCTAAGTTAACAACTGGATATAATGCTTTAAATTTATGAGAATTTAACCTAAAAAGATGTTTGGAGGATAAAGCACAATGGAAGCTATGGATTGAAAATGTACTGTTGAGCTGTAAAAGGCTTAAATCAACAGCTTCTAACATTGCCAGTTTTACCAATAACCCACTGCGATTATTAGACCTTGGATTATGTATATAGCTGCTTTCTCTTAGTTCAATGAGAAGAAATTTGGTTGTACCAATAATGATTGGGTTCTGTATAACTAGTAGGAGGACAACAATATGTATTGTATCAAATATTGAAATGCACTAATGTGTTTTGAAACTGTCACATTCAGCACTTGGGAGACTGAGGCAGGAGGACTGGTGTGAGTTCAAGACCAGCCTGGACTACAAAAGTGAGCACAAGGCCAGTCTGAACTGCATAGTGAGACTCTGTCTCAAAAAGACCAAAAAAAAAAAAAAAAAAAAAAAGAAAGAAAGAAACGGTCACATTGTTATCTCTTATTAAAAGTAATTAAAGAATGTATATAACTTACTCTTTGAGTTTGGCCTACATTTCCCAAGTTTTTCTGGACACTCCCAAGTTAAAATAAATTTTAAAAGGACCAGGTCATCAGAAAGGTACCTAGTTTCAGTTAAGCTGGAAATTCCCTTACACAGAGTACATCATTCCTTAATGGGCAAATAAACTGGATCTGGGTAGAGTGGGTGTGGAGCATCACACCCTAAACTCTAATGTATCATTCTCCTGTGTAGCAATGCATATGGAAAGTAAGTTCCCATTTTCTTTAGGTTTTTAGCTAAGCAGATATGTGTTAGCATAAAACTTCTCTTTCCAGAGAAAGAAGATAAGGACTGAAAGTGTGTGATTTTAACTAGGAAAGCTTGTCCCATCACACTAGTTTAAATTTTATCACACAATACAATAACATGTTGCACACAGAAAAACTTTGTGAAAGAACAGGTTCTGCTGTAAGTTTATCAGAACCTTTTGTTCCCAGTCACCATCAACTCCTTTTATCTTTAAAAAAAAAAAAAAAAAAAAAAAAAAATCATCTGAGGGGCTGGGAAGATAGCTCAGCAGTCTAAGTACCTACCTGGCAAGGGGTTTGATCCTGGTGCCATATGCCTTGCCAGCCCTGCATCAGCACTCATTCAAAACAAAAGGGTATGGCCTGGATAGGAAGAACTAATTAACACTATTTACAGATGACTTGACCTTGTAGACAGAGAATGTTGAAGAATTCACCAGTAAATCAGAAGCAATAAATGCATCATTGAGGTTGAAGGATATAAAATCATTATTTACTATATGTCAGCAGTGAACAATTCAAAAATGAAACTGGGAAAACAATTCAACAGCATCAAGAAAAATAAAATACTTAACAATAACAGGGAGTATAACACATTTGTACTAAAAATATTGTTGGAAATAATGAAAGATGCCCTGATAGAGGCAAATTAGTCTATGTTAATAGATCAGAAGATTTATAAAGATATTTTCCTCATTATCCAAACTATTTCTTATCCATCTGGTACATCTACCTTCTAATTAACCTAAGTTGTAGGCTGCATAAATAGATATAAAAGTACAAATCACACTTCCTAATTGACAGTCTGAGTAAAGAACTATTTTTCTTCGAACTTTCTACATTCCTTTCTTTAACAAAACATGAGGATTGGGTAAAGACATATCAGGCCAGCCAAACAGCTCAACGGATTAAAGCACCTGCAAGCAGGTGCAGGGGGCAGGGGGCAGGGGTTTCAATCCCCGGGCCTGCCTTAAATCTCAGCTCTTGGGAGGCTGTAAACAGGCTGATCACTACAAGTCTGATCTAGTAGTGAGACCCTGAACACCCTGTAGACCCTTCCCTTAACAAAAAAAAAAAAAAAAAAAAAGACATCTCCCCCAATGCAGTCAACATGTACCAATTATGCAATGGTCAGTCTTTTTTTCTCCTATGTTTACAAAATTAAAAATGCTTTTGTCAGAATATAGGGAATGCCAACGTTTAGAACCTGGCTGCAAATGCTGGCATTTATCACCCTGAAACAATGGAAGTGGCACAATAGGAAGAAAGTGGAGGTAACAGAGTGCTCTTTTTTTCTTGAACACAGGGTCTCACTATATTACCCAGGCTGGCCTCAAATTCACAGTGATCCTCCTGTGTAAGCCTCCTGAATGTTGGGATTATAGGCACATGCCACTAAGCTCTTTGGGTACCAGTAATCCCTCTCCTTCCCAGAAAAACAGAACCTAAAAGATATACAGAGAGGGTACCGAGGAGATAGCTCAGTGGTGTGCTTGCCTGGCAAGCACAAAGTCGGGTGCTCAATCCCCAGTACCAAAAAAAAGTTAACTGGCATAAGATAATAGAGGAAAATCACCTTCTTCCCTAAGAGCATGTTGCCAGAAAGCTCAGCTGTCATTTTTCAAAAATTATTTTTAAAGAGAATACAAAAAGTAGAAAGAAAAAAGAAGATATAGAATTTCTTTAAACAAAATGATAGGAATTCATTTTGGGTGTTATGTTGCATCTTGTTGTCTTCAAATTAGTTGTACAGGTATAAGCCTGTAAGATTGGTCAAAAAATTATAAAAAATTAAAAAAGAATAAAAACATAGACTTTACTGCTCTTTTCAATAGCAATCAGCAGTATAGTTATCCACGTTACCCCTGCCTGCTTGCTTTCTCCTTTCCCTCATCCCAGTTATTCCTTCCCTTAAACAGTTCCCTTTCCTTCCCACAGCATCCACTTACCTTTCAGATCCTATTTACTCTTTCAGCATCTTACACCAGGAAGATAATATGATATTTACACATTTGGGTCTGATTTATTTGACTTACAAGTATAGTCTCAGATTGCATCAATTTACCTATAAAAGTCTCAAGTTTATCTTTTTTAATAGCTGAGTAATACACAATTGTATAAAAAATCACATCTTTTTTATCCATTCCTCAGTTGATGGGCATTTGGGCTGTTTCCAAGACTTAATTATGACAAATTGCTATAAACATGGGTACATGTATATCTCCATGGTATGATGTTTTCAGTTCTCCTGGAAAAAATACCCAGGAGAAGAATAGTTGGGTCAAATGGGACCTCTAATCCTCATTTTTCTGAGGCATATGGCATTTTTATTTCAGTAATGACAAGGAAACACCATCAGAAACCACACAGGAACATGAAATACCAGAAGAGCATGAAGCAAACCTCCACCAAAAGCTCCACTACTCGGAGCTCAGAATCCACACTAGCAAGAGCTCAGTGCTTGTGGCTACACTCTGCCTTAGGTCTCTGGTGGAAAATTACAAGCAAGTGACAATGAGCAGGCCCTATAGAGATGCAGGCATATCTGATGTCAAAAGAGCCCACAGAGCAGTCTGTGGGTTCTTTGAGAAAAATATGTAGCATTGAGGGCTGAGCCTGTCCTACACTAAGGCCAGTAGTCACAGCTCTTCCAAATCAGCTTCATGATATAGGTGGAAGGGAAGGAGGAAGGGTAGGTGGGACAGTGAGACAGCCATTGGGTATCTGAATCCCAAAGGTGGGTGGATACACACGTTTTGTCCTGCCTTGTCTTGCACATCAGACAGGACATGGTACAGAAGGCTGAGGACAGCCAGGGACCAGGCTTGTCTGTTCCTGGCTCAGTGGGGCCTGGCAGAGCCTCGTGTCTATGTCCACTGTGGGGGGCCAGCCAGTGGACATCTGACCTCAGAACTCTGCTTCTGCAGACTGATAAAGTTTTTAGCATTTCTACCTCATTGGTAAAATAGATGTGGCAATGCACAGCTACCCTGAGCCTGGAGAGAAGCCACAACAACTGCTGCAGTTCCACATCTCCACATGATGCTCACATCAAGGGCAGCAGGTCCAAGGTTTACAGATTTCAAAAAGCTCTCCAGACTACAAAATCCTGGCAGTATTTCTAGTCGAGACAAGTTCTACTCCTCTTTGCCCAGGTACATGTAGAGAATGACAATCATTTTGCAGGTCTTTCTATGTGTATGCAGAGGATAACTTTTAAATGCCTGTGCTGTGCTGGGTACTGGGTTGGCAGCAGGTGATTAGGAGATCAAAACATCACCAGTCCCAGGTCTCAGAAAGCTGACCTCACCTCAGCACCAGGACTCTTGGGAAAGGGAATGTCCAGAGGCTACAGAAGCCCAGGGCATGGTCATCTTTCTACTGTCACTGACACAGTACCACAGATTGAGCAAGTGAAATGAACAGACACTTCACTGAATTACAAATAGACAAGAAATACATGAAACAATTCTCAGTATCTCTGGCTATTACAGGAATGCAAATTAAAACAACACTGAGATTCCATCTTACTGCAGAAAAACTAACAATCATCAGGAAATTCAGTAACAAATCTGGTGAGGCTGCAGGGAAAAAAAGGAATCCTCTTCCACTGTTGGTGGAATATAACTAGTACAACCATTATGGAAATCAGAATAGAGATTCCTCAAAAATTAAAACTAGGAATTCCATTTGATCCAGTTATTCCCCCTGCCAGGTATTATCCTGAAAGAGTTAAAGACACCATAGTGCAGCAATATGTATGTACTCATGTTTATAGCACCACAATTCATAGTAACTAAATTGTGGCTCATGTGGATAAAGAAAGTGTGGTATTAAATGGTATTAATACACAATGGAGTACTATTCTGACATAAAGAAGGATAAATTGATCATTTGTAGAAAAGCTGATATGCCATGAGACCATAAGGCTAAATGAGATAAATCAAATACTTAAGCTTAAATATCATATTTCTCTTATATGAGAAACTCAATAAGAAACAAGGCAATAGATTTTTTTTTTTTTTCCAAATGGAAAGGGGACCAAGAGACAGAAAGAGAGGAAAGAAGAGAATAAGATGAAAAAAATTAAGATGTGTTATTTATGTTGTACGCTAGAAATACATTATTAATTTTTTTAAAAAGATGTGTTATATCCATGTATGAACTCCCCAAGAGGAATACAAGCATGATATACTACAAACATGGCCTAAATAAATAAATAAATAAATAAAAGATATCTACTTTGCCACATGGCTCTGATTTAAGATCTGTAGCCATACCTGGGGATGGCTTTCTTACTAGGAGAGTTCCATGATAATGAAGAGTACCACTGTAGGCCAGCGAGATAGCTCAGCAGTCTAACACACCTGCTTAGGCAAGCTTAGGCATCTGCAGGGACTGCAGTTTGATCCCTGGCACCACTGCTACACCAGCCCCACCCCCAGGGCAGGCCAAGCCAGCCATAATGTAAATAAATAAATAAATAAATAAAGGAGTACCATTCTGCAACAGGAGCACCCAAGTGGATGTCCCCCTGTGCTTCTTCCTCTTTTTATAAAGCCACCAGCACTCAATCACAGGGGCTCCATCCTGATCACTGTATCTACTCCTAACCACCACCACCCCCAGCACCTCAACTCTTAGCACTTTTTCTTGAATTAAGCTGCCAGCCTCTTATCACCATGAGATACACAGAAACCTTGGGGACACTCACAACCCACATCCAAACCAATGCACTCAGGAGGGCAGTGCTGAGGTAGCCTGCACCTTGCAACCTGAGCACAGGCTGAGTCCTGAGCAGGCTGCAGGGCACAGTGCAGTGTGTTCTGGTGAGGGTGATGTGCATGCAGCCCCAGGGATGGGGAGCGCTGAGCAGCCAATAGCCCGGGTACTGGGCCGCAAGAACACCCAGGCAGTGCTAAATGAGGTCTGGTAGCTCAAGACAGTAACTGCAGTGATGAAAGCCCAGACGTCTCATGGTAATAAGCTAGAAAACAGAAATCGCCATGCGTGCCTCACAAAAGTACCCATTGTATATACAGTGCAGACCTTCAAGTGGGCATATTCTAATGTATCTTTAATATTTCATGGAAAGGGAGGTTAAAGCATCATTAAGAGAGATGTAAATAAAGTCTGTATTTTGAGGACTGAAAACTAAAAGGAGACTTCTAAGAATTAACTAAAATTTCAACATCTTAGACAAATCTATTTCTGAAAGTCAGATTAACAACAGTGAATCCTTTTGCTGATTAAATACTCATTCTTCCTTGACTGTCTTTTCCCTTTGAACTTGCCTTAAAAGAGTGGTATACCTAGTAAATATCAGAACCCATATCCTAGACACCAGATCTTCCCCTTCCATTCCTTTGGAAATGTCCTTTCAGTGATCACTGTACCCATCCTGACCCAATTCTTTTGAACAACCACTATGCAGGCATGAAAGCAATTCAGCTGGAAAAACTCAGAGCCAAATTCAGAAAAGGCTTCCTATCAGAATGCTCCTCATACTTGCAAGTCATTACATCAATAGCTATTTGTGCTTCATGCAAATCTTCCTTCAAGTCATCTATCTCTGCTTCAGGAATCTTTAGCTAGAGACAAACAATTATATTTCTGCATAAAAGGACAAAAAAAAGTAACATGATAATTTAAAATAAAGACAAATGGTCCAATATATTGCAATTCTCTCTAATAACAGCCCTATCCCTACCCAAAGATATAAACCCACTTGAATCAAACCTACATACAAACAAAATTATGTTCCCCCAGAGTCACGTTCAAGGTACTGCAACACATACAGTCTGCTTGGGATTCTCCAGGCTGTAGGGGTTTCTGTCTTTGTTTCCGTGATGCTGACAGTTTGGTTAGAAGCACCAATTAGCTAGTTTACAAACTGCCCTTTAATTTGCATTTACCTGAGGTTTTTTGCCATGTTTAGATGGAGCTTACAGGCCTGGAGAAAAACCACAGAAGTGAAAATGCTATTCTCCTCACACCCTGTCAAGAGCACATGCTGGGGTGGGGGGGGTGGGGGGGAGAAAAGAAAAAGAAAAAAAGCTGCTTGTCGGTGTTGGCCTTGGACCCTGGCTGAAGCAATAGTTCTCAGATCTTCCTTGTCAAAAGACTCCCTCCCCACTTCCACACTGGACTCATCAGAAGTCTATCACTATGCCCCCTCAACACACACGTAGTGGGAGTCATGCTCCTACTATGCAATGTTCAAGAAAATGACCTGGAAAAAAACAGCATTACAAATTTGTCTCTATTGCTCCATTAATATATTTATTCAATTTCTTTGCATCAGTATAGACTCATGAATACTTCATACTTTGGGTTAAAATCCATGAGTACTTCATTTCGTTGCTTGAAATACTCCAAATGTGGTCACTATGGGTCCTTCCAATGAACTCCTGATCTCTCAGACACATTCCCACTGTTTCCTTCTGTTTTGGAGCACTTCCCACTTTCTGTTTCTACCCAATGCACCAGGCCCATCTTGTACAGACTCTGCTCTAGCTCCAGAATGAGCCTGGTGGTAAGAGCTCCAGATCTGGGACCAGGCCCTCTTGTGCTTAAGAGAGCATGCCACATCTACCCAAAAGATCCATTGTACCAATTCATACCAAAGACCAAGTTTCACCTCCCAAATGATTATCTAATACTGCCACAGTGGATTGCTAGCCATATCACATTGGACTTCATCTATGTTCTAGGCTCAATACCCTATGCAAAGCCAATTCACCAGTTTCTAGTGGCGCAGATGTAATTATTCCCAGTTTGTCCTGTAGAAAACCACAGAAGAGACAAGGCTATCTGCCTTGGACACACACTACTCCTGCACAGCCACAGTCCCGCTCTGCATACATTTGCTCACTCCAGCCCTGATAACACAAGCCTACTCAGAACACAGGTGGCTAGATCAATAATCTCAAAAACCGACTTAGGGACTGGTGATCACTGGGGAACAAGGGCATGATTTACACCAGTCTATATTGATCTAAGAAACATAAGAAAAAAGCTGGTAAACTTCTCATAAAGCTAAATTTATTTCACTTAAAGAACTATCCATTCTGCAATTGCATAGTTTTTAATTGGTGCTTGTCATTTGTGAGACAAAATAGATGGTACCCCAAGTTGAAGAAGGAAAAGCTTATTTGGCTTACAGTTCATAGGCAGCTAGCTGCACAGCAGAGTGCCAAGGTAGAAGGGCATCACAGAGGAGAAACAGGCTGTGACAAGCAGGCAGGCGAGAGCGAGGAAGGGGCTACTGTAGCAGCTCCTTTCTGCCCTTTTACATTCTACATAGGCTACCAGGCTTATGGTATGTGCCACTCCAGTCAGTGGACTGATTTGGTAATCACTAAACCCTTGATCCTAGTATTGTACTAGGAATCAGTCACACTCTAGGTCTAGCCACCTCTGAAAAAGCCCCATCTAGGACAGCATGAAACTTTTGGGAGAACATCTAAATACACCAATCATAACAGTATTAATGCCCCTTGTATTATGAAATGGTGATGTCAGGCACACTGGGTTCCTCTGATGTTCCTGTTTGATAAAATTAAGGTGTCCACCCTACAACCAGCATTCCTCATCCACTCAATTTTTAAAATTCAACTCTCTACAAAGTACATGATTACAATAAAATCTCAGCATCTGTGCAACACCTTTATCCATTTTAACACTCCCTTCTCTAGGAATACAAATGACTTCTAAAAACAAACTCATCCTGTTTGAATTGTAAGTAACTTACCAACTATGTAAGTAACTGATAAGGAGCGTCACATTTTCAAAGCATCTTTATGGAGTGCCAAAGCTCTTTTTGTGACATCTCTCTCAATACTTCATTTTCTAATTATTCCTAACAGGTTATGGAAAATGGCAAAATTTCAGAAGAAAAAAGCAGACCATGAGGTCTGATCACAAACAGTAGGGAGACAGGCAGTACTTTCAGTGGCAGGATACTTTGCTTTAAAAAGCCCTCTTCTAAAACCAAGGACAAGCTTCTATTCTCTTGCCACTTAGTCAAACTACAGAAAACCTGGAGCCTTCGGGCTGCTCTTCCTGTAGCCGTATGCTATGAGTATCATACAACAAAAGCAAAAAGTAAGCAGGAACATGCTCTGAAAATAGTAGAATACTTTATACCCAGTGGGATAATGACTGGCATCATAATTTGTAGTTGTCAATGGTTCTTTAATTAGGTGTATGCTAGGTGACAGGCTGACAGATAATACAAATATTCTGCAGCTACAAAAAGTAGCCTTTAATTCTTGTTTCCTACCTATGTAGGGTAAAAGTTACAAGGCATCTAACCCTGCATCTCAGATAACAGTGACCAAGGAGATAGGCGAACTGAAAGAAAACACCAAATAAACATGTCGTCAAGGCTTTCTTTACAGCCTTTAATATAAAACAGCTGACTCTCATATCACTTTGCACTGTTGTTTAAAAAACAACCTAACATACAAAAACTTAAGACAAATGCTCTTTTATAAGCAAGGAACTTCTAATCCTCAAGTGAAAAGCCCTAAAAAAAAGTCCATTCAGAGCATGAATCATTTAACATTCCTATCCAGGCACTGGTTTCCTGTATAAGCCTACCTGAAAAATGGAACACTACACTGAAATATAAAATAAAATACAAGCCTCACTGTACAGTATTATTAAATTCCCAATGCAAAGGTATAGCAGAAATATGGCATCTCCCAGCATAGCTATTTTCAGTCAAACTTCCAACTTCAATTGTAAATCGAATTCAGTTTAAGACAGATACACATCTGTAATGATCCTCTACAATAAAAGCAAAGAGTAAAAGTACTGTATACATGACTATTTCCCAAAGTGGGAGGAGACAAATGAGTACTTAGTATTGTGTACAATTTTACTCTATACAATGCCTGCTTCAATAGAAGGGTTTAGAAGATTCCAACTTTAAAAAGAGTATTAGGAAAACTAGCCCCTTAGGACATCAAGATAGCATACAAATTATTTCTTGTCCTATCCACCACAATGTCTTAAACACAAACCTGGTTCACCTGGGGTCTTTCAAAATCACTTCAATGCAGCCCAACTCTGGGTAAAACTGGAAAGATTGAAGGCTAGTCAGTAACATGGTTTGTTAACAGTAATTCTTGAGTTTTTCCTGTACACTTTTGCATTTAATAGATTCCTCCTTTCAAAGAGAGGGGGAAAATGTAAAGAATGAGTCCTAACACAAAATCAGTGTCTCTACACAGCTAGAGTTTATATGTGCTTGTCTTCCACAGACTATTGGTGAAACTCATAAATTTCTAGCCCACAGATTCATTTTTTAGGACACTGTGAACTTATTAACAAATACCTTACAATTGCAGACCTATTTGCATAACCCATGTACTATGGACACAAAAGAGCAGAGAAACAAAGCACATAAAATACAGGGATGAAAGGAAAGTCTACCTTTATTTTCTCCTACTTTTGAAAGTTAATGACCAGCTATCTATAGGTTGTGTAATATTTCCTCTACCTAAATGTAATTAACCTTAAGCAATTACCTTAAGTTTCAGCCATGATTTTCAGTTATAAAGGATTTATGAAGTATTTCAAGTATTTTAGTCATTTCCTAGTCAAGCAGCAATAAATACAAACACTTTCCAGAACACAGAATAGCCTACCTTTCCCAGTAGTCATGACTGTCAGTAATCTTGGTACCAAATAAAAACACAGCCCTGGGGGCTGTGCCTATTCAAAGCGACTTAAGTATCAGCAGCTCTCCGCCTGCCCACAGCCTGCCCACAGCCTCTTCAGGGAGAGTCCACACCAATAACAACTGCCACCTTATTCCAAAATAAAAGCCTACACTAAGTGTAACGCTGACTTTTACGAAGAGGCAGGGAAGTGAACCTTCTAAACCTGATTAGTGTACAAAAACCTTCTTAAAGATTATTACTAAATATTTTAACCAACTATCTGATTTCTCTCATAAAAAATAAATATCCCTTATATATCTGAAATTAACAAAAGCTATCTTATTTTCAGATAGGAAATAAAGTAGGTTGCCCATTGTAGCTTATGCTTACTTAAACCGGTATCAGAAATGGTCTCTTCCAGGCTATTTTAGTTGGACTTCTTAGCAGAGCTCAACACATCTGCCAGCTTTATGCCTCATAACACATTATCTGCACATCTGTAACTATGGAAACACTTTCCTAGGATACTAAACCACAGTCCCAAATTCTGCACGGCGCACAATCTAAAACATATAGGGAAAGGGGTAGGAGCCCATTAGAGGCCCTTGATCCACTGATTCATAATCACTGCTTTTAAAGGCAATGTGTGGTTAATAATGGCTTAGCTTATTAACAAAGATTTGTTTTAAAAGAATGCTTTGTCCTTGCTACATCTGGCAGTAATTCAAACATTATCGAACACAATCCATCACTGCTCTGTTTTCAGACTTGCACAAATATTTCTCATTTCTAATGTTTGTAACATTTTTCAAGTTACAATTTTGGGGGAAAAACATTTTGAATTTGTCAGCAAATGATACCCTAATCATTTTATGATTATCTGTTATCCATTTTATAGATTTATCTACAAATATTTTTCTTGTTTAGCTACAGATTATGGAGTTCATGCTGATTTTAATCAATATGACACTTCCTGCCTTTTCTCATAAGGCTTTGCTTATACAGTGCAAATCCTTGTGTATTTTTAAACCAAATTAATGTCCATGGCCTCACTTCAATCAAATCTAATCAGAGATCACTAAGTGGCTGCACATAAAGGACACTGACTAGTCCATAATTACTGGCTCTTTCACTCTGAAAATCCAATTCTCCCATGAGCATAAGCACATCTGCATGATTTAAAAACCTGTACAGAAAATAATTTACTTTTTGAAATCCATGGAGGGAAAAACTGTAATTTTTGCTTCAAGGGTTTTGTTAATTATATGGGAACAGAAAAAAGAAAAAGAAACATCTACATAGCAACATATTTTTAACTTCTATATATTCTTGCCATTCAAAGCTGAAAGGGTTTTTGTAACCTAGCAACAAAAAACTCAAAGATGAAGTTTTCTGCTACAGACAAGCTCACTGTACACTGACACTCGGCTGATTTTCACTGCTGCTTACAGGTACAGTTCTATAACACTTTTAAAAAAATTAAGTGCATTGGTTTTATTCAAATATAATTAACTAAATGCCACTGACCAACATAATTTTGAACGTGTCAAGACATATAACGCAGGATGAAACCTACTTATTCCTTAGAGTATTTCCTTTATATTAATAGTTCTTTCCAACTTATGACAAATTTAGTGGCTTTTTTTCTCATTCAAAAGAACATTACTGGGGCTGGGGAGATAGCTCCGTGGCATAAGTGCCTGCCTGGCAAGTGCAAGGTCGTGAGTTTGAACCCCAGTCCCACCCCCAAAAAAAAAGAACATTACTGTCCACCAATAATAAATCAAATAAAATAGATGCATGAGACTTCAAGAAAAATTTAAAGTTTCTATACATCAAAAGATGCTATAAAGAAAATGAGAAGACACAGAATGGGAAAATACCTATCTTCTAAGGGCCTTATATTCAGAAGATGTAAAGAATTCAGCTCAATAACAAAAAAGACAAATAGCCAAGTTTGTACAAGGGTACAAGACAGGTGAATTTTTCCAGAGAAGATGACCAATAGGCACATGAATGTGTTCAACATCATTAGTCACTAGGGAAGTACAAATCAAAATGAGATGTCCCTTCACCTACCATGACTATAATACAAAGATGGGAAATAAGAAATGTTCCAGATGGGGAGAATCTGAAAATCGCTGGTGAAGTATTAAGTGATGTGGCCATATCAAAAACACTTTGGTAGGCTGAGTAGATAGCTCAGCAGTCTAAATGCCTGCCTGGCAAGGCAAGGATGTGGGTTTGATCCCTAGTACCACATGCCATGCTGGCCCCAGAGACTCAGATATACCATGCCGGCCCCCAAACTGAGCATGGTGGCACACGCCTGTAATACCAGTAATTGAGACAGGAGGATCATTATGAGTCTGAGCTGTGTATCAAGATAATGGGCCAAATAAATAAGTACATATATAAATAAATAAATAAATAAATAGTCCGGTAGTTGTTCAATCTGTTAAAGAGAATTACCATATGAGCCAGAAACTCCAATCCTTGATGTGTGTACACTCAAAAGAAGTGAAAGCAGGCCTCCAAATAAAGACTTTTACACAATTAGTATGCTGTTATTATTTTGCATTTTTGTTTTCCAGGATAAAAATAGCATAGAATGCCAGGTGTGGTGGCACATACACATAACCCCAGCACTTGGGAGGCTGTGACAGGAGGACTGCTGCATGCTCCTGGCCAGCCTGGGCTACTAAGTAGGCTCAAAGCCAGTCTGAACTACACAGCAAGACCTTGTCTCAAAAGACAAAAACAAAACAAAACAACTAAAAAACAAAACAGCATAGGACTGTGACTTTAGATAAGTGTCCCAAATATGTACAGAGAAAATGTCAGATAGGCAGGTGCTCGTCATAAAGTTACAACTTTTACGCATGATCTGGACAAAAGAAAAACATTTACAAAAAGACTGTGATATGATCAGCACATAAAATGACAGCCACTGATAAGTGACCAGAGAAAAGGCGTTGCCAGGGTCAGGGGAAGGTGGGGCGTGGGCCAAGCTTGTGTCGAAATGAGACCATGAAGTCAGAGCCCAAAAAACAGAAAGAAAGGAAGAGATAGCCAGGCCCTGTTTCTTTTTTCCTTTTATCGTGGTAAAAAACAGACAAAACACTCCTTCAGTATGACATGAAAGCACAAGCAACGAAAGAAAATAAACTGGAATGCTTAGAAGTAAAAGACTCAAGATGAGGACCAGTCTTAGTTTTTATTTTACATAGAGTTGGGCATTCTAGTTAATGCAATAAGACAGCTGAAAGAAATTTTAAAAGTGCAGGGCATGGGCTGGGGAGATAGCTCCGAGGCACAAGTGCCTGCTGGGCAAGTGCAAGGTTGTGAGTTCGAACCCTGGTCCCACCAAAAAAAAAAAAAAAAAGTGCAGGGATCTGGAAGATCACAACTGTCCATATGTGCAGGTGACAACTGTCTACATAGAAAAATTCTGGTCATAATCTAAGCTGAGCAAGAAACAAAATGGTGAAAAAAGAGGGTGAGTGATGCTAGAGAAAACCAAATTAGAAAGGGGGAAAATCTTCATCTCATCACTACTTCAGTTTTTTTGTGCCACTCAAACATTTAATGAATTTAGTAAAGAAAGAAATTAGGTACTTTAGTTTTGACAGCTAGTATTAGATATGAGTTCTCAAACTTACTGTAAAAATACTAAAATTTGGTTGGGAATTTGTAAATTCTTTGCACATATGCATTTATATTACTTTTTCTACTGTGAACAAACATCCTGTCTCTAAAATTAAAATCCTAGATACACAAAATGCAGTCCTGAAGCATAAGCCCCTAAGAAATTTTAGGTCAAGGCTTTCTTACTACTTGCTACTTTTAACATAGATGGCTAAAGAACTGATTTATCTTTAGCCAACCCCTAAGTCCAGATTCACATTCGCAGACACACAGCACATGTGCATATACATAATAAAGTTTTGGGGCAATACTTATACCTTAATATTTAGAATAAAATGTTGATGAAATGTGCCCCAGTGACACATGGCTCACAGTCAGGGTTCACACCTCACAGGTCATGTTCAGGGCAGCCCATGCTTGTGCCCTCCTGCATAAGGCCCCGCACAGGCAGGGTTTTCTCCAGTGATAGCACAGTAATGAAATTCTGTCTCACATTGTGTGTAGGATACAAAGAATGAACTCCCTTTTTCACTATAGCTTCCACTGTCCAGCATCTTCTCAGTAACAACAATTTTAAAAAAATAATTTTTTTTTAACCTAAGGGACCACATAAACCACAGAGCACACAAAAGGAGGACATACTGCCAGGCAGCTAACAGGGAAGCCTGAGCCACGCATCACCAGCACGTGTACTCAGACCCCGCAGCTCCAGCCCTGGCTCTGCTGGACATACGAACTACAAAGTACATACTACTACAAAGTACATACAAATATCTAAGGTGGCTGGGCATGATGTTGCATGCCTGTAATCTCAGCGCACAGAAGGCTGAGACATGAGGATTGCCCCAAGTTCAAGGCCAGACTGGGTGACAAAGTAAGGTCAAGCCCAGCCTAAACGACCCATAGTGAGGCCCTGTTCCAAACAAATAGTACAGAATAAAATAAGAGAAAAATATGCTACGATTAAAACTATGTGCATATGATACAGTTATAAAAGTAGATGAGAAAATAAATAAAATGAAATATTCTCATTAGTAATGGCTAAATTATGATAAATCTGAGTAATTTCTTCTGTGAGGAACATTTGATTTTATAGTCACATGAAAAACACAGAGGATTAATGAAAGCAATTCAAATTCAGCAAAATGAGCACTGTATAAGAAACACTGTCCAAAGAAAGGTTTCGTAGCAATAATGATGTCAACACAGCAGAGAGAGGGTCAAAGCCCTGCGTTCTGTTACCTGCTCTGTCTTTATACACCAAATACTCATTTTGTTTTTTTTTAACCATTTCAAGCTTTTCAAAATCAGTAGGGGATACTATAATTTGCTGCCCTAACAATTTTTTAAAAGCTATCATGCCATGGGCTGGGGAGGCACCTCAGTGGCACAAGTGCCTGCCTGGCAAATGAGAGGTCCTGAGTTCAATCCCTGGTACCACAAAAAAAAAAAAAAAAAAAAAGCGCATTCTTTGCAATAAAAGCTATCATGCCAGTTTTTTTTTTTTTTTTTTTTTTTTTTTTTAATGCATTTGGTGCAGGGGATATAGGGTCTAAGGGTCTCACTACACAGATCCAACTCAGTGATTCTCCTGTTCTTAGCCTCCCAAAGTGCTAGGATTACAGGTGTGAGCCACCACGCTCAGTCTTGCCCTCTCAGCACACGCCAGTAGTGGGCCTAGCATGGCACACCAGGGATGAACTTGGCTACTGCGCTCTGCCTAAGAGGCACTATGGTCTGCTGAGTTATCAGGCTGGCTGAATGATGCCAATTTTTAAAAGTTCTTGTTAGGAATTGATTGATTTTTTCATTCTTCACAATGATTTATTCTTGTCTTTGCATTCCCTTCTGCCTGCACCAGGAAGTCAGTAGCAGGGACAGTGACAGAACTAGGTAACAGATTCAATAAAGCTTACGAAACAAAGCCAGTGATCACTACTCCTTAATTTCTGGCCTGTGAAAACAGGAGAATGAAGCCTAAATCCTGAGACCTCGAAGTTTTTACTAAAATATCTAGTTCAGCTGCTTAGAAATAACATAAGCTATATCAACATAAAATCAAAACAAATACAATTGCTTTCTCTACTCACCATTTGCAGATTGCACCATATTTCCAGATTTTTGGACCTCATCAAATTTTGTAAAAATGACACTCAACCTGTATGAAAAAAAATGTGTATATATAAAAATATGAATTACCCGGCCTCAAGTCAATTCTAAAACATTAATGTGAAGTTGAAAAAAGTTATCAATGATACAAACTCGCTTGAAATCAGCAACTCTGCCAGGAACACTGCCGACAGCCAACAGCAGCAGAACACTTCGTGGGGCAGCACTAAGGAGAGGCCTTGCTCTCAAAGACCACACAGTGCCCATGCAGCCTCATGATACAGTGAATGAAGCCGCAACCCATTCCTTCCTCAGGAGGGATTCCAGCCCTGCCCAGAGGAATCCAGTACCCTGTGCTCAAATGTTCACTGTGCCTGCTCTACACAGAACAGAAATGGGATCCTAGAGGTGTATTCTACTCTTTTTAATCACAGACTGTCAGTTACCTTGGCTAAAGCTTTTCAAAAATGTACTTAATATCATATTACAAAGGATTTTGTGATTTCAACTTAGCTCAAAATGCTGTAATTTTTCCAGAAACAATGTTGTGACTGCATAATCTTCAGTTGAAAATATCTGCATGACATTTATAATGGACCATTTCACCTTGACATGAGCAAAACCCCTATTTAGTCAAAATATTTCATCAGTGACACCAAAAATTAGAGGTAAGGGAAATATAACATTACCTCACAGAGAAGGTAACAGAGCCTTTCCCAGGCAAGACAAATATCCTGGAGTACCTGCAAAGGTTGAGATTCTAAAGCAAAGTACTCTGCCTTCAAACCAATGCCATCCACCTCTGCCACCAAACTACTTAATACTTTTTTACACACTTGTAATGACTGATACAGTGGCAACTTGAGTTTAGGAGTTTAAGTGACTTAGCAGGGACCAGGGTTCTCACTTAGTAAACATCCTGAGCCTGTGCAACAAGAGGGCACGGAGATGGAGTGAGTGCTACAACCTCCCTGGGGAGGGAGTCCACTTAGCATATAAAGGAGGAAAAGAAGCTTGGTCTCTTGCTGCCTTGCTGTCTTCTGCTGCCCTAGACTGCTGTCCCTGTGCCATGCCACTCTGCCTTTGAGCCAGTTGGTTATGGACTAAAACCTCCACAAATTATGAGCGAAATCAACCTTTCCATCCCTAATTTTGGGTGTCGGGTAGTTTGTCTCAGCAGCAAGAGAAAAGTAACTCAGACACACTACTCTGTCCTGTGAGCTGTGCTCATTTCACATTTGCCTTTTCTTCTCAACCAGAATGGAAACTTCTTAGGGGTTAAGCTGGGATTTGTGGTCTTTTGGTAACCGTATCAAGCACAGAGAATCT
Source organism: Myocastor coypus (assembly GCA_004027025.1). Lineage (NCBI taxonomy): Eukaryota > Metazoa > Chordata > Mammalia > Rodentia > Myocastoridae > Myocastor > Myocastor coypus. The sequence continues at coordinate 26,193 of PVJA010027353.1, forward strand.
TTCAGGATAGTTCATTATGATGTCAGAAAGCTAGGGCCTAAACCTATGGACTTCACTCCAGGACACTTTAAATACTTCACCTCTGCTTGATCATTAATTCACTTGTTCATTTAACATCACTTCAGTGTCCACTATGTACCTACCTCCAAGCTAACTGAATGGATAAGGTTCCTCCTACCTTCTAGAGCTTAAATTCTAAGTAACACGGAAGCCAAAAATGAGTAAAATGAAGGGATGAACCAGCCTGAAAAGCCCACTCCCCCCTTCCATTCCCACCACATGTGAAATACTGATACTCTTTTCAAGCTGTTTTTCCATCTACACCTAGATACAGCCTCAGAATTCCTCTCAAAATTGCTTCAGACAATTATTATACAGTAAATCAAAGTGGACACTGAAACAAAACTCCAACTGCCAAATCAGGACCAGGTATGACTAGGACTAATACACACGTTCAAATCTAGTAGTCACTGAATTTGGAAGATCTGGGAAGATGTCTTAGAAGAATGAATTTCTTGAGATGTTTCCATCACCCTCCATTTTAAAATAACTAAGATCTTCAATGGCCCATCAATACCAGCAGCACAGATTGCCAGGGAGACCCTCATGTGTCACTTTATTGTGTCACAGCCACATATCCCCTGATGTGAGCACACCTATGAGTTTCAAGGTAGCACTGCAGTGTATTTCCTGTCTGGGGTTATCACTGGAAGGAGGCAAGTGTTCCTCCATCCCACTGAGAGCAAGCGCAATTACAAACAGTAAAGGTAAAAGAACCTGCATATCTCCAGCCTGCGGTGAGGTCTGCTCACTGTGGCCACATTCACAACAACCAGGCAAGAGAATACTGAAAAACGTCACTGAAGTAGGCACCCGCACTTTTCTTCAGAATTCCTTCAGGCAGGATGCCCCTGCTTCTGCTTTTACACACAGGTATCATTAGGTACTCATGCTCTTCTCAATTACCTCAGAATACCAGCACCATGGCTTTATGACAGACTAACATCCACACAAAGTTCAGATGAATGGAGGGTCTGGCTTTTTTCCTGCTAGTTCTGAGCACAGCAATGCAAAATGCTTCTTTTGGAAGTCATCACTATTCACAAATCTACAAAGGTGAGTTTCTTAAAGGCAGTGTATACTTACTGATTACCTCTGAAGCCACCATTTTTTTTCTTTTAAATCTTTGACTATAACTTCAAGGCCTCTTGGGGCTGGAAGTAGCAGCCTGAAGCAGCAGAGCGCATGTTCAGCTCTGAAGTCAGTCTCCAGTATTCCCAAGAAAATGAGTAAAATTTCTTCACAAATCTGACCAATAACAACCACCTCTTCCCTTGGTTTTTCTGATTTTGAATGTTTACATTGAATTCAACACACATACATGGAAATCATTTTACTAAAAGGCATGTCTAATTAATTCCCTTCTAGAAAATTTTATAAGACAAAGAATAAACTATAAATAATTCCCTGGAAGCAAAAACAAGTAGTATCCCAGTCAATATGCATGCAGAACTTCCAGCCAACATTCTAGCTCACACTCTTAAATATGAGTATCAAGGGCTATAATATGGACAAAGTCTAACATGAAAAGGATCAAAACAACTAAATATATTCACAAGACAGGCCATGAAGACAACAATTTAATAACTACCTAATACTTCTACAGAGATAAAGAAAATGCTGTAATGGTAAAGCAAATGGGAAAGAAGTCCAGAAAAATGGCATTAGAAGGACATCTGAAAATCTGGTGCTCCAAAGAATCAAAGACAACATTGGCAAAGCCTTTGGCAATCATCTTTTTAAAAACTCTAAATATCAAAGGCTTGAAACATTTGAAGCATATTTCTTTAAGCAAAAGGGCTGAATCTCAATAACAATGAACTTTTCGTTGCTTTGGTGTGCCATGCTCCTATCTCCAGCTGGGCAGTTGAGAACCTCAGCAGTTTGGGAAGTCTGAAAGCTAGGACCCTAGCAGCCACTGGAAGGAGCCGAGCAGGTCTGGATCTCCCAATCCCCATCCCAGACCACTAGCAGAGGATATGGTTGGTGTAATCCTGTACTCCACTTGCAGCTCGTCATCTCAGCCTGACTCACAGCGTTCCCTGTGTGATGACTGTGCAGAGACGAAGTTCCCCAAGGCCTCAAAAGCCCTATGTGGTGTCAAAGGTGGCTGGATTAGAGAGTGTGAATGAGGATTAAGGGTGTGATGCTGGGAGTAAGAGGGTGGAGAGCAAAGCACCACGCTGTGTGCAGGTAGCACCAATCAGCTTCCAGACTGGAAGGAATAAAAGAGAGAGAGATTAGTGAAAAAAAATGCTTAATTACAATGCATGAAACACAGAGCTAGATTGGTGAGATGAGCTTTAGGAGGTTTAGATTCAATAGCCTCCAACATTACAAGCTTCACTGGTGGCCCACTGCAATTGCAGAATATTTGACTGTATGTATCTGCTTCCTCTTAGTGCAAAGAGAAGTATATTCTTTTCCTTTTTTTTTTTTT
>PVJA010027354.1:0-28446 GCA_004027025.1 Myocastor coypus
GAGACCTTAACACCCCTTTATCCCAAAAAGTTAGGTCAAGTAGACAAAAAATTAGCAAAGAAGTCACAGAACTGAACCAGAGCTCAGAGCAACCGGACTTAATGGACATACACAGAGTGTTCCACCCAACCACTTCTGAATACATATTTTTTTCAGCTGCACACAGGACATTTTCCAAAAAAGATCACATACTAGTGCATAGGTCATGCTCAAATATATGCAAGAAAACAGAAATTATTCCATGCATATTGTCTGACCACAGTGCAATGAAACTGGAAATAAATGACAAAAGAAATCACAAGAATCCTAGAAATATATGGAAATTAAACAATATCCTCAGCAACCAGTGGGTTACAGATGAAATTAAACAATATTTACAATTTAATGAAAATTCAGAGCCAGGTGTGGTGGTGTACGCCTGTAATCCCAGGATTTGGGAGGCTGAAGTAGGAGGATTGGTGTGAGTTTGAGACCGGCCTGGACTACAAAAGTGAGCTCAAGGGCAGCCTGAAATGCATAGCAAACCCTGTCTCAAGAAGACAAAAAAAAAAAAAAAAAAAAAAAAAAAAAAAAAAAAAAAAAAAAAAAAAAAGAAAATTCAAGCACCACCTATCGGAGTCTATGAGATGCAATGAAAACAATTTTTAGAGGAAAATTTATAGCTCTGAACTCACACATTAAGAAAACAGAACGAGATCAAATAAATACTTTTATGTAGCAGACTATGTAAACAGACTAGAAAAGGAAGAGCAAACGAAATCCAAAGCCCAAAGATGGGACGAAATTATCAGAAATTAATTCAATCAAGACAAGGAAAATAATACAAAGAATTAATGAATCAAAAAGCTGGTTCTTTGAAAGATTAAATAAAGTTGATAAGCCCCTACTTAACCTCATCAAAAAGAGGAAAGAAAGGACTCAAATTCAAGCAATAAGGAATGAAAAGAGTGAAATTACTACAGACCCAGCAGAGATTTAGAGGATCATAAATAGCTATTTTGAGAATCTACTCTCACAGAATTGAAGACACAAATGAAATGGACAGATTCCTAGAAAGGTACAAACTACCAAAACTGAATCAAGCAGATATAAGAACTCTCAATAACTCAAAACAGCCAATGAAACACAAAAGATAATAAAAGGTCTACCAACAAAGAAAAGTCCAGGTCCTAATGGATTCACTACTGACTTCTACAAGAAATTTACAGAAGACATAATCCCAATACTCCTCAAACTCTTCAATGAAATTGAAAAGGAAACAATCCTCCCAAAATCATTCCTAGAGGCAAGTATTACACTAATACCAAAACCAGAGAGAGCTACAACTAAAAAAGAGAACCACAGGCCAATTTCTCTCATGAACATAGATGCAAAAATCTTCAATAAAATCCTCACCAATAGAATACAGCAAATCATAAAGAAAATTATACACCTTAACCAGGTAGGATTCATCCAAGGGATGCAAGGATGGTTTAATATATGCAAATCTATAAATGTAACACACTATATCACTAGAGCCAAAGCCAAAAATCACATGAGTGTCTCAATTGATGCAGAAAAGGCTTTTGACAAATCCAACACTCATTCATGTTCAAAGTCTTACAGAAAATTGGAATAGAGGGCCTCTACCTCAATCTGATAAAAGCCATCTATGACAATCCAGTGGCTAACATAATTTTAAATGGGGAAAAGCTGAAGTCTTTTACTCTCAGATCTGGTACAAGACAAGGATGTCCTCTATCACCACTCCTATTCAGTATAGTTCTGGAATCATTAGCTACAGCCATTAGACAAGAGAGAAATAGAAGTAATAAGAATAGGTAAAGAAGAAGTTAAACTATCATTATTTGCAGATGACATGATAATCTACTTGGAAGACCCCAAAAAACTCTGCCAAGAAGGTACTAGAATTAATATGCAAATTCAATAGAATAGCAGGATACAAAGTCAACACACAAAAGCCAATAGCATTCCTCTACACAGATCGCAAACACACTGAGAGAGAAATTAGAGAAACAATACCTTTTACAATAGCACCAAAAAAAAAAAAAAAAAAAAAAAAGAAGAAGAAATACTTAGAAACTAACCTAACTAAAGAAGTAAAAGATCTATTCAGTGAAAACTACAGTACTCTGAAAAAAGAGATCCTAGAGGATTTGAGAAAATGAAAAGATATTTCCTGCACCTGGATATATAGAGCCAGCATTGTGAAGATGGCTGTACTCCCTAAATTGTTATACAGATTTAATGCAATCCCTATCAAAATACCATCAACATACCTCACAGACCTGGAAAAATCATTCCTAAAATTTATTTGGAATGAGAAAAGACCTAGAATTACAAAGACAATCCTTGGCAACAAAGATAAGGCAGGAGACATTGCAATTCCTGACCTAAAGTTGCACTGCAGAGCTACCGTGATAAAATCGGCATAGTATTGGAAAAAAAAAAGAAAAAGACCTGAGGATCAATGGAATAGACAAAAAATGCAGAAGGAAATACAAACACACTCAGCCACCTTATTTTTAACAAAGGGGCCAAACACGTTTACTAGAAGAAAGACAGCCTCTAACAAATGGTGCTAGAAAAACTGGCTCTCTACATGCTGAAAACTAAAACTTGGCCCAGGTGGGTGAGGAGGTTGTCCAGGATCATGGGATGGAACATGCGAGGGACATATCTGAGAAAAGAGCCAGAAGGTGAACTGGGGATGAGGCCTGCTCATTTCTACGCCCTGCCCTCCCCCATGGCTGCTCCCCCTGTGTGCTGTGTACACAGTGTTCCCTGGATTACCACATGGGACAAGTGAACCAGTGTAATAGCCCAGGGCCTCGACGTCACAGGGCTATCTATTACCTCCTGTGCAGCAGGCCCTGTGGTGACTGAGCATACCTCTAGCTCCTGCCTGAGTCTGCTCCTGCTCCTGCAACCCTCAACTGGGCTTACTCGTAGCTGATTTGCTCTATCTCCTGCCTTCCCCACCTCCCCTGGTGTCGTCTGGTCCCCTGCTGGCTCAGGGCTTGCTTTCTGTACATCCTTTTAGCTCTGGTCCCATCACTAATTCCATCATTTTCCCCTTTATCCCCCAGTCCAAATTTCTGAGGCCAATTATTGGGCCAACCACCCTCATTTGCATAGTTTTTCAGGTACAGCAAGGTCACCAGAAAAGTGGCCTACTTCACCCCACCTTGCGCTCCCCTGGGAGCTTTGGAGGGCTCAGAGCCATCCTGTTTGAGAAGCACTTAAGACAGAGTCCATTGCAAGGGAAGGAGCACACAGGCATGCCCATTTGTCCCTGCACCTACCTACAGCTCCAATTGGAGCTTTGGTCTGCCTTGGTGCCTTTGTTTGGGGGCTACCTTTTGTCCAGAGCATCCTTACATTCTGTCATAGACATCTATCAGTTAGATGCCACCTCTCAGTAGAGTCCTAGATTCATCATCAAATGTCACCTTGATATTCTTGGAGCTACCAGTGCCCTTTGTCCCCCTCCCTGAGTTTCTCATGACATTTTTTTCCACTTTCCATCAATTCTTTGTTTTGTATAAGTACATTTTATAGTCTGTAATACATTGCTTGCACGGAGTTGGTAATGCACACAGACCACCTATTTGTAGTTATTTGTGTAGGTAGAGAGACATGTGCCCCCACAAATATCTGTCCCCTAGCCCTGGATCCTGAAAGTATGTGATCTTACATGGTGCCAAGGACTTTGCAGATGTAATTCTTCTGAGTTGGGGAGACTACCTAAATTATTTGGTGGGTCTGATAGAGAAATCAAACAGGTTCTTATCTAAAGGAGGCACAAGGAAAAGCAAAACAAAGGCTAGCAGAGGTTAGACGGCATATTGCAAACCCAGAGAAAGGAGCCACAAGCCAAGGCCCAGAAGAGCCTCTCGGGCTGAAGAAAGCAAGGAAACAAGGTTCTCCCCCAGAGCTTCCAAAGAAACCAGCTCTGCCAATACTTCCAATCTCCAGAACTGTAAGCTAATAAATTGTGTTGTTTCAAGCCTCTCAATTGTTTATGGTAATGTGCTGTGCTTGCTTCAGATTTATGGTAATCTGTTAGCAGCAATCAGAAACTTTTCTTTTTCCACTGAATGTGTTTGACACAGGGTCTCACTACACAGCTCAAACTCCTGGTGATCTTCCTGTTTTCAGCATCCCCAGCTCTGGAATTATCAGTGAGCGCCACCAAGCCAGGACTCATTCTCTGGCTCAGTGTGCCCTGGGGGCAGGTCTGAGACAACATACAAGATAGGGGATGGAACCCTGGTCTCTGCACTTGCCAAAACAGGCGTTTAATCTGCTGAGCTCTCTCACCCACCTAATAATCAGAAACTAACACCATTAGCATCTGAGAGATTATGCTTTTACTAAACCATTGCCTTCCTCATGGTGGGGACTATCTTACACATCTTTGTAAACATTAATAAAATATCAAATATCTATTGATGGTCACATTGATCTATCAGTTATTATTAACTGGCTCAGTTATTGATCACCCTCCCTGTAACATGCCGTGGGTTTCTCTCCCCAGAGCAGAGTCAGGAGGAAACATTTCCCAAAGGAAGGGAGAACATTTTCCCTGGAGTCTCCCCATCATTTCATCCCTCAATGGATACCTTTTCAATTTTTTTTTTTTTTTTTTTTGGTATTTTAGTACAGGGTCTACAAGGTCTGTAAGGTCTCACTATATAGATCAGATTTATAGTGATCCTCCTCTTTTCAGTCAAATTCTTTTATAATGAAACAAAACATGATTCTTTTATCTAATACAACTGATATATGTTATAAAGAAATATCATGAAACTTGAAACGATTGCCTTACCTCACTCAAGCTATTTTGTCCTCTACTCCTGGCTACCTAATAAGGTTTGAAAACTGACTTAAAAGATAAAATCAGACCTGCCACAAAGACTCTGTCTTGGCTGTGCAACACTGGGACTCTTTGCATATCAAGGATGTTTCTGAGGGGCCCAGCAGGATGGCTCAGTGGTCTAAAGCACTTGCTTAGGAAAGCTTGGATGACTGCAGGGATCACGGTTCGATCCCCTGCACCACATGCTGTGCCAGCCCTGCCCTCAGGGCAGGCTGAGCCGGCCATAAAAATAAATAAACAAACAAACAAAAGTTCTGAAACAAGAACAAAAATAAAATAAAATAAATAAAATTCTTTAAAAAAAAAAGGATGTTTTTGAGTTTAAGAATCTCAGTAAATGGCGCCGGGCATCGTGGTGGACACCTGTAATCCCAGCACTCGGGAGGCTGAGGCAGGAGGATTGGTGCGAGTTCGAGACCAGCCTGGGCTACCAAAGTGAGCTCAAGGCCAGCCTGAACTGCATAGTAAGACCCTGCCTGAAAAAAAAAAAAAAAAAAAAGAACCTCAGTAAATGGTGGTATTTCTTTATCCTAGACAGATTTTTCCAGTGCTCCAGCCCTCTGACTTTTTCTGGATGATTATACCTAGCTTTCATCCCATCCTTCTGTATGTAGAAATAGAAAGCTCAGAAGGTGAGGGTACCAAGTGGAAGCCAAGCAACTTTGTGGTTTGAATCTCCTGGTTTCCATGCCAAGCTCTTGCTCCAAGGAGAGGCAAGGGAGTACTGGGAGTGTTGTTCTTTTCTGTAAGAAGCAACATAGAGCATAACAGAAACAACACAGAGGTCATGGATCCTCAGTATTGCCTCTCACAGGACCAGCTACATAACTTGCAGATCTCGACGCAAAGAAAACATGGCGCTCTGGCTGGGGTAGAGGTGTGGAGTGCCAAATGAGATCTGCATCTCCTTTTCTGTGGGCCATGGCTCTGATACATGCTGGAGGGAAAAACCCTAAGGGGTGCACCCAGATATGCCTGGGGCTTGGGTGGGGGCAGGTTGCCAGGGTGCTGGTAGACAAGATGGGGACAGTCACTTTGTGATCCCCTATTCCCAGATAGTATAGGTACAGGCTCATTCTCCACTGGGGGGAAGGGCAAAAAGATTAGGGCAGGATATAAATAGCCCAGGACACTAGGAAGCTGGAAGACAGGGAAATGACAAGGAGTGTGCCACCTATGAGCTGAGGTACTGACCCCTGAGGTGTATGGCACTGCCCCAGCAGACTTGAAGAACAGATTCAGAGATAAATTTATGAGGAACTAACCCCGAACTTTGACCCCTTCTGAACACATGGCCCTCTGTGACTGTCTCAGCCACATTCTGCCCTGAGTACATAGTCTGGCAACCTGCTTCCAGCAGTAGTGCTCTCCCCATCTGTCAGCCTAGGCTGGTCTACAGAGTAGCTCACAAGAGTTTGAGGTCTAGGGGCCTGGCAGGATGGCTGAGCTGAGCCATAAAAATGAGTGAATAAACAAATAAAGATTCTGAAACAAGAAATAAATAAATAAATAAATAAAATTCTTTTAAAAAAAAAGAGTTTGAGGTCTAGTGCAATTGTTTTTTTTTTTTTTTTTTTTCTTTTCTTTTTTTAATGTATTTAGCAGCTCAGATTGGTAGTTAGGCATTAAAAAAAAAAGTTTGAGGTGTAGTGCAATTGTTTTTTTTTTTTTAATTTTATTTTTTTAATGTATTTAGCAGCTCACATTGGTAGTTAGATGCCTGTTTTCAGCCTCCCAAGGGCTGGGATTACAGGCATGCGCCACCATGCTTGCCCTGTCTTGGTGGTCAGTTGGGCACGCCCTGGGGACAGGACCCATGCAACATGTGGTGCCAGGGATCGAATCCTGGTCCCTGCATTTATCTAAGCAGGCACTTAATCCCCTGAGCTATCTTGCCTGCCCTCTGTGCAGGAAGTGTTGGGCAGCCAGCTCTCCTTGAGATAATCCTGATCCTAAAAGAGCAATCAGGAAGTCCAGAGCCCTAACGGGAAACTCCCCTACTCCAGTCTGAATGAATTCCTCCCGCTCACACATCCACATCTGTAGGAATATGCTGTGGCCAGTATCCACTGAGGGTTATTGCTCAGGGCCAGCAGACCCTGACAAGCCAGCGCATGAAGACATTGGGGTTCAGGGGTTCAGAGCATCAAAGCAGGAGGGTGGCCAAGTCAGGACACACCCTGGAACTGTGGACCTGCAAAGCTGTGCTGACTATCCACAGTCCCTTCCTCCTTTCTGTGCTCACCAGGCCACAGCCCAACTTCCTTCCTGGCTGGGCTGCTGTTGTTGCTATTTTTCCCTTGCCATATGTACCCACTTGGTAAATTTACATTAATTATTCAAGAGAAAAATGAGCATGTGCTTTTGAATAGCAACGCGTCTGCATGTGCACTGAGACTTCTGCAATGAGCTTTCCTTTAAGGCCTGCTGTTCCACTCAGCCCACTTCTGTCTGCTTTGCAGCTATAGCTTCTCCCTTTCCACCTTTTGCTATGTTTCCATGTTTTTATTAAATTTGTTCACAATGGCTCACGTACTTTCATGTTCAGTTAGTAATTTCCGCCACCGCCGACATGCAGACCAGAATGCAGCCACCCCACACCCACCCTGTGGCCTTTCAGGCTGCACCTACCTCCCACTCATAGCAACCCTGACCCATGCCATTGGGAAAGATGGCCAAGTCCAGAACTCTGGGAAGCATGACCTCCTTATCTGTTTCCTCTCAGCCATTGCCTTGCCTTAAAATAGGAATATGAAACTAATACATTTTACAGGTCGCCTTGCTTCGTGAATTGAATGCATGTTATGAAATGTAAGACAGAGGCTGCAGATGCAGCGCTGGTCAGAAGGCCTGAGGGTGGCCACCTGGGTTCAAACTCTGACTGCCGTCTGTGAGTTGTGGCTCTTGGGGCTATGTCTTAGTCACTCTTCTCTTGTTGCCAGGGCAAATACCGGACACTCAAAATTAGGGAAGGAAAGGATTATTTAGCTCATAGTTATTGGAGGTTTCAGTCTATATTCAGCTGGCTCCAAGGCAGAGAGGCACGTAGCAGAAAACAACCTTTTGTGGCAGCAGGCAAGAACAAGAGCAAAGGGAGGAGTAGCGGCAGCTCAATCAGCTCAAGCAGCTCAAGCGGCTCACTTCTCTTCCTTCCTTACACTGAAATGCAAATCACCTGCCCCAGGGCGGGTGCAGCACCCATTTCCACAATAATCAACTACAAATTCCAGAAGCTGCCCCATGACTGCATGCGGATCGCACAAACCATAACAGGCCAGGACAGTTACCCTCTCTGGCCTCAGGATCTTGCTGCATAAAAATGAGGGAGATAGCAATAACTACTTCCCAGGGCTGCTGTGGCTATTAAGTAAATTGAGATTGATAAACCTCTTAGAAATGGGCCTGATACATGCAAATGCTACACAAGAATTGTCATCTGTGTCTGTGTTTGGCTGAATTCAAGAAGGCTTCAAATACACCACCATCACATATAACCCAGTAAGGATTAAACTTCTTCTCTGACCTGGGCTCCCTGGACATGTCCTGTAAGCTCCCCACTCCCTCCTGGTTTCATCAAAGCTAGTGACCCAAGAGCAGTGTGAGCCAAAGGAGGGGTAGGGTTGAACATACTCAGCATTGATTCTCAGTCTTACCAGCAGGTGGAGAGGCCAAGTATGTCCTGGACCTTCTTTCTGCTCCACTTGGGAGGAGGGCAAGGGATCATAGGGAGCATTCTCACACACCAGGGACCACTAATGCTTGTCATTTAGCAAACACCTACACGGTCCTTCAAAGTGTTTCATTTCTCACTGCTCATGATAGTCCTCCAAGAAAGTGTCATTATATCAGTCTTGCAGATAGGGCAGGTGGGACTCACAAAAGTTAGCTGATATGTCCAAAGCTATGCAAGAAGTGGCAGAGCTAAGAGGCAAACTGGGCAGCCAAGGCACACTGTCTCTTCATTACTGAGCCCCTGTTCCCCTGGAGTGACATGCTGCTGGCCATGGCTCTACAAAGAGAGAGCAGAGCGTGGTAACAGAAAGCAGGCACTGTTTCCTTGATGTGGAATCACTGTGTCTTGGGTATGACACTGTTGAGGCTTTAACACCTGTGGTAGAGGGGTGGGACCAATCCTCCCCTAAACTGTGTCTGGCCATGGTTTGGAAAGGGCATCTTTCCAAGACCCTACTCCTATGGGGAACAGACAACACACAGGGGAAACACAGTACCCACCACTGAATCCAGCAGGCCCAGGGTCCTAGGAACCTTCCATATTTGAGGTTCAAACACAATGAGACTGTCACTGTCCTATAGGAAGTACCCAAACAAGAGAGACAAATAAGGACCCTGGACTCTATAGGGGCAACCCAGTGATTCATGAGGAGGACAAAGCTAGAAAGCACATAGGGCACAATGGAGCAGAGTGTGGAAGGCAGGACTCTGAAGAGGGCAGCAAGAGATGCTCAGTGATAGGCTCAGGAGTGGCACCAGCACAAAGACAGGGCCAGAGAAAGGCTCACAATGGCATCCAGCACAAAAGCCCTATTGGCTCCCCGTTAATGCTCTGCAGGGACCAGACCAGAGTGACCACTGTTTCTTTCCCCTCCTGCAGCACCTGGTCTTGCTTCCTGCTCAGAGCAGGCACTCAGTGAATTCGTGTAGCTGACTTATGGACTGGAACGAGGCAGCTGCATACAGGGATTTTCCCAGTGTGCCAGGATTGTCAGGGATGATGCAGGAGGCAGTGATGCCTACAGCTGTGCACACTCTACGTCCTGACCCATTAAGGTAGGCACCTGTGTCTCCTTGACAAGATGCCTTCTCTGGGCCCTTGGGGGAATGGAGAAGGCTATGAACTAACACATACCCCAAGGGCTCTCCAGGCCCGTGTCTGCTTGAGAAACACAATACATACACACGTATCAACATAGGCTGCCCACTCACGAGTGCCTGGTTGCTGCTGGACTTGATACCCGAGACTTGCCCACAACACCTTCTCCTTGAGCACCTTGTGCCTGTTGTGATCCTAATTCAGCTTCCTGCATTGCCAGCACCCTTGTCTAGGATGCTTTGCCATGCTTGCTTCTCACAGACAGTCTAAAACCTCAGGTCGTTTGTAAAACCTAGCAGCTTGTAATTTGTTTGCTCTCGAAATCCTGCTACTCCAAGCCAGTCTCCTGGAGCAGGAATTTTTCCTAAAGTGCTGTTTCAAGCAGGGAAAATGGTTTATTTATTGAGCACCCATTGCTGGCTTTGTAGTTTGTATAAGCGCAAGGCTTTGCTTTTGTCCTCAGAGACTAGCAGTGGGGACTGCTGATCACCTGCTGCAGACTAAGTAGCAACCTTTTGCAAATCCACAGTTGACAGACCAGCAAGCAAGGCCGGGAAGAATAAAGCAATGGCCAGGTGGGCAAATCTGCTAATAGCATCTGTTCTAGTCCTTTGCTCCCAGGTGAGGAGTACTTGTCTCAACCTCTCCCAGGAAGCCAGAGGAGGGCGGAGCTGCTACTACAGCCCCCACAGGACTGGCCAAGGTTCAGCCCTTTTCCTGTCCCTAAGGTGGAGGTAGCAATTGCACCCTGCTGAGTCACCTGGGTTTTTTCCAAGTAGATGTGGCAATTACCAAGTAGGATGAACCCAGAGTTCCTCAGTCTCTGGATGTCTAATTTAGAAACAAACGTCTGTATATTTTCAGAGAGCCCATTTATAGAACAGTTAGAGTCCTGGACATTCTACTGGACCCACTAGATGAATGACAAACTACGGATAAGTGTAACAGTTTGAATAATGACCACTAATTGTGCCCATCACAAGTGGACCAGTGATCTGATCAACCAACAGGCATTTTAAATGGATCCTACTGGATGGGAATCTGTGCCAGTTCTTTTCTTTTCTTATACTACTTATCTCTCATAACAACCCCATGAAGCAGGTGTTATGATGATATTCACCAATGAACTCAATTTAGGAAGCCTGAATCCTTTATTTCTTGCCTCACAGTGTTTATAACTTAGGTAAATCAAGAAATATGAAATAGGCTGTGTGTGGTAGCAGACACTTAAAATCCCAGAACTTGGGTAGCTAAGGAAGAAAGACTACAAGTTCAAGTCCAGTCTGGGCTACCTAGCAAGACCCTGTCTTGGAAGAAAAGAAAAAGTCAAAGACGACCAAAGAAGAGTAGAGGTGCAGTTCAATGCTAAAACACCCATAGTTTAATCTCCAGTATTACAAAAAGAGAAAGACAGAAGGGAAGAAAGAGAGAAGTTAAGTGTCTTAGTCACCTTCTCTTGTTGCTTGGACTAATAGCTGACACACAAGCTTAGGGAAGGAAAGGTTCATTTAGCTCACAGTTACTGGAGGTTTCATAGTTTAAAGCAGCCTTAATTACATAGCAAGACCTCGAGGCACTGCGCGGCTATGCCCAGGAGGAACGGCTCCTTATCTTCATGGGAGGCCATTACGCAGAAAGGGGAGTGGTGAAGGCACATGATGTCAGTTTAATGGTTCAGCACCTCGCTGGCCACACCCCTCAAGCCCCACCCTAGTCCTCCGGCCCCGCCCCTCCAGCCCTGGGCTTGACAGCTCCATGATTTGCACGAGGCTTTGGGGAAACAACTAAATACAAACCATAATAGAAAGAAAGAGAGAGAGAGAGAGAGAGAGAGAGAGAGAGAGAGAGAGAGAGAGAGAGAGAGAGAGAGAGAGAGAGAGAGAGAGAGAGAGAGAGAGAGAGAGATTTGGTTACAGGTAACACATGTATATAAAAGTAGGAAGAAAGGCGTAGTCAGGAAAATATTCATTCAGTCATTCAACAAACACTGGATTCAGCATAAGGTAATCTTCATTCTCTGCCAGTTTCTGTCCCAAAACAGCTATTGTGCCCATGCGTATCCATGCTCATTTTCCAAAGGCCTCAAGAGAGTCATGACTCAGTTTCCAACTCAGTGTGATCAAAGTGATTACCAATGCTATTGGCACAGATACTTCAAGAACAAGACCGCATCTGCAGAGTCTCTCTTTTGGCTCAAAGAGTTGAGCAGCAGAAACATTTGGTGAAAATCAGAGACAAAAGCAATCTCTACCTTCATGAGCACTTAGATTGGGAACAGCCTGAGCCTGAGGAAACAGCAAGAAGGTACTCAAATAGGGGCCCGGCGGGATGGCTCAGTGGTCTAAAGCCCTGCTTGGAAAAGCTTGGGCGGCTTTAGGGACTGCAGTTCAATCCCCGGCTCCACATGCTGTTCCAGCCCTGCCTTCCGGGCGGGCTGAGCCAGCCATAAAAATGAGTGAATAAACAAACAAAGGTTGTGAAACAAGAAAAAAATATATATATATATAAATAAATAAATTAATTAATTAAAAAAAAAAAGAAGGTACTCAAATACAGTTTGTTACAGCTAGGTAAGGGGTGTTTTGGGAGCATGAGGCGCAGACTGTGTAACCTGAGCTTGGGGGCTTCATGGAGGAAGTTTACCTCAGCTGAGCTGGAGGAGATGGACAAAGACAGGCTAAGGCAAAAAACAACGAAGATCTTGGGTGCAGCAGGGATGGCATGGACAGGACAGGAAAAGGGAGAAAGAGGTAGATGATTTGAATGGGTAGGATGAAGGCGATGGGGGAGAAGAGGCTGAGGCATGGGTAGGCCTGGACGCAGAAAGGCCTCATGCTGAGCCTGGTATAAGGCTTTACCTGTCACTCTGGCTGCCAAATATAGAAGTGAGTGGGCTTTAGCCTGGCCCAAGGCTTGGACAAAGGGGCCAAGCTAAGAAGCAGTTTATAATTATATCAGGGCTGTCCATGGAAAGCTACACAGACACTGGATCTAACTCTAGATAATTTCTGTTCTTCTCTGGATTCTGCCCACAACCCCTGTGCCCACTCACTTCAGTGTACTTCTTTGGGTGACCATCCTGGTCACCAACACTGTTGACTGTGAGGACACTGTGAGAAAGATGAGCTGCCATATGCAGAGCATTCGTGTTTGGGGGTGGGTGCAGGCAGTACCCTGGAATTTATTTGCAGCTCTGGAGCCTGTGAGTGCATACCACCCCCGCTGCAGCAGCTTGTGCAGTGCCTGTGGGTTGTCACATGCATTCATTATCTGGTGAAGGTTATAAACTACCACTTTCCTTGGCTAGATAACTTTTCAGAAAAGGGCCTTATCACCCTTACAATTAAATGCAACAGCATAAAGCTAGAGAAGATGAAAAGGAAAAGTGCTCATACCAAAGAATAAATGACATTTCAGAAAAAGCTGAAGAAGTAGATATGCAGACCAATTGTAATTTAAAGTGACAACATGTCAGATGACATACTTGCTGGCTTCTGGGTTTTTTCAGGTTAGAAAGAGGAAGGCCTGCACCAAGCCAGACAAGACACCCTGTAGCAGGAATCAAAAGTGCAGGCTTAAAAAAAAAAAAAAAAGTGCAGGCTTTGGGCAGTCTCTTAATCAATCTTGGCCTTAGTTTTTATTTATCTATAAAATAGAATTACAATGATAATAATTTTCATTTTGAAAGTGATGAGATAATATAAACTCACAAGCCCTGTATGTAACAGTGTACATAAATTATAGCCACGATTATTATGATTCACGGCAAATGAGCAAAAACAAGCACAGAACTAAAATCCAAATTCTGACATGATCATGTCAGATAAAATAAATAGCATGTAGTTTATAGGGGGATGGTGGTACGGATTTAGCAACAGGCTGCTGGGGGACGGAGAGGGGTCGTAATTGGTGCTATAAAGCATTCTGCCATGGTTGCTCTCTAGGTACCAGTGTTAGGCTCTGAATTCAGAGCTGGGCAAAGGGGCTCAGCAGCTCATTTCTACACAGTATTTGTGCCGTGAAGGCACAATGAACAAGTGCATGGATGACAGCAGTATGAGATGAAATCATAGAGAAATGATGAGTTTGAGCATGACATTATTTTGAGCAGAATTTAGTTGTAAGTTTATAAAATTTAATTGACATGCACACCAAGTAAACACTCTTACCCCTAAGCCGTGCCTCAACCTACCCTTAGAGTTAAAAAAAAATGAATTTAATCCTTAACGGCGATTGTTAGGACAGGCATGGTGGTGCACACCTGTAATATGAGCAGTCAAGAGGATGAGGCAGGAGGATTGTTGTGAGTTCAAAACCAGCCTGGGCTACAAAATGAGCTCAAGGCCAGGCTGAACAACATAGTAAGACCCTGACTCAAAAACAAAAACAATGATTGTGTTTAATAGTAAGCACTCATGAGTCAGCATAGCTGGCTTCCACACACAATTGCCGGCAAAGTACCTGCTACACAGTAAGAGCTCAAGATACGTTAACCACTCTGTTCCAGCTCTTTCATAGTCTCACTGTCTGTTCTTATCTAGGTGGAACTGAGTATAGAACATTTAGGGCTGGGTGTACAGGGCTTGCCTAGCATACACAAAGCCTTGAGTTTAATCCCTAGCCCTAGGGTTGGGTGAGGGGAAGTCGCGGAAGGTAAGAAGAGGTAAGGAGAAAGAAATGGTAGAAACACTACAAGAGGAAGACAGGGCAGAAGGCAAGTCAGGAAGGCTCTGGATGCCACAGAGGTGCAGAGGTGCTAAAGGATAACTCTTCCGTAGTTCACAGGGTACCTGTCCTCCGTGGCTGCAATATGCTGCTCATTTCTGTAGGCTGAGACACCAGGGGATGAACAGAATTCTACTTTCTGCTGTAGAGACTTAATAAACAGCCCCCCCCCCCCACAATTCCCAGGCCAGGGCGCCATCAACTGACTTCAGCTATCCAATCAAATGCACTGTTAGAGGTTTCAATCAGCAGCACTGAGGGGAAGATGAGATTGTTGTATCAAAGCCTTCCTGATGGCTTTGTGGCAGGACAATGGGGCCCTTCTGTAGCCATTTCTCCTGCCTGGTTTTCAGAGGACCCCTTACTCCTGCCCAGCATCCACCTTGTTTCACCATCTTCCCTTGAGCTCACCAAGTACCCTCACCCTGTCTTTCTGTGGTAGTGGCTCTAGGGTACCTCCTCAACTTTATTCCTCCCAGCTTTTTTTTTTTTTTCCTTCAGACTTGTGATTTGCAGGCCAAAATTGCCTTCAGTTCCCATCCTCCTTGAAGCTGATCCCTGCCAAAGAGGTGTATACAGAAGTATTGGTGGGACTTCAGGAGAGTGTAGTGTTTACTCCTTCCTTCCTTCCTTCCTGTGGTTTGGAATGTGGAAATAATAGCTGGAGCTCTAGCAACCATCTTAGGCCTTAAGGTGATCTTGGGAATGGAGTTACTTATGTTGGAGTAAAACTGCAGGCAGAGCCAGGGGTTCTGATGAATTTGTGGAATCTCCACATCAGTTCTCTTCTCTCTGGCTTTGACATTGCTCTATGTGACGGGATAAATACTCGGGTGTTTGTCCTCTTGCAGAGTATCTCTCGATCACAGCTGAAATGAATTCTACAGTCACAGTTTTCCAGAGTCAAGCATAGTGGTACATGCCTGTAATCCCACACTCAGGAGGCTGAAGCAGCTGGATGAACGTTTGAACCCAGCATGGGCAACTTAGTGAGATCCTATCTCAGAATAAAAATTTGCAAAAGGCCTGAGGATGCAGCTCAGTGCAAAGGCTCTAGTGCTGAAAAACAAAACAGAAAAACCAAAGAATACTTTTCCAGTAAAACACTTTTGATTTAAGATACCCAGTGGGTGTCTGTTGCTAGGAGCCCAACCCACATTCCAAGCAGTTCCCTCCTCCGTGGTCTCAGGTCCCACCTCAGACACACAGTGTCTCCTCCGCCTTGTTAATGATCAAGCTAAGCCTGCATGCTTCCCAAAGGGATATGTCATCTTGATATAGGAGAATGAAACACCCAACCTGAAAGGCACCTGGGACAAGTTTGCCTTCTCTAAAACTGAAGAATGGATTTTAGGAACAAACGGAGGTTAACAGCATAATATTTATTCTGTCTGCGAGAGGGACAGAAGGGGGGCCTGAGTGGGTTGTCCCCACGAAGCTATCCCTTGCAGAACCTTTTATAGAGTAAAACCATGTGATGAGGTGGGTCTAAGGTGGAGAACACGTGAACTGGGTTAGGTAGGCATGAGGCGAGACAACACTATGGTCAACCAATGAGATTACAAGCACCACTGAGCAGGTAAAATTGATTAAATCCAGAACTGAATTGGGAAGCAAGTGGACACTAATATAGAACAAGAGTTTATCTGGGAGCCAGCCAGGAACAGCTAGATTAGTGACCCTTTCTAGCTTCCTCAAAGCGATGATCAGTCCTGGATGCTTATCTTTAGGGAAGTAAGCATTTGTTAGATCTCAGGTCTTTAGATCTGTCCCATAGCAGGAGCATCGGTCTCTTCCAAGTTCCATTTTTGTCTTCTGTACTGTCTCCTTGAGGGTCTGGCCTGTCTGACTGGCTATAATATTTCTATCTAATTTAGCTGCCTACAACAGTCTCAAACTCTGTGTCTCTGCCCATGCCAGGCCCTTGGCCGGGCATGTTTCCCTCTGACCTTGTCTGCTTTTGAGGTTTGACATAAACACCTCCATGGCAACATATCTTGGATGGCTGGGTCATAATTACCAGTTTACTTGTCTGCTCCCCACCAGATGGGGGGCAGCCTGGTGTTTAGCATGCTGTGTATTGTGTCCTAGCTCAGCACATGCAGCTTGAGTGAAGGAACATACGTTACAGACATGGGAGGTGAGAGGTGATTTCAGGCTCTGTAACTAGATCCATCAATCTCTTCCCACAGGCCTGCTGTCTCCCTGGCTCTTTTAACCCTCTTGACAGAAGGGTCCCAGGGACCACCTAGGCTAATTTACTATATCACAAGGCAATGCTATCTTTCATGTATGCCAAATACCTAATTTTAAATGAATGATGTCAGACTTGAAGGTGTTTTGGGTGTTAGCATTGTTCCCACAATAAAGTAGTAATAGAGGGGCCTGGCAGGATGGCTCATTGGTCTAAAGCACCTGCTTAGGAAAGCTTGAGTGGCTGCAGGGACTGTGGTTCGATCCCTGGCACCACATGCTGCGCCAGCCCTGCCCTGAGGGCAGGCTGAGCTGGCCATAAAAATAAACAAACAAAAGTTGTGAAACAAAAAAAAGTAGTAATAGATTACTACTCAAAAAAAAAAAAAAATCCATGAGTCTATACAGATATAAATAATTGAAAAATTAATAAATGGGAGATAAGAGAGAAGTCTCTCGTGAAGAAGAGCTCTAATTATTTATGTAGCTACTCTTCCCTTCAGGAGAACTAAACTGTACTTTAGGGGTAGCTATGCAGAATGACTTCCTCTGTAAGCATACAGTTTGGAAGGGACAGAAATGTGACAGGTGCTAGGTCAGCCTGGTGATCAAGGTCAGCATCAACAGGCACAAAGCATGGCTAACAATAGTATGCTGCCTCAGCATGATGTGACAACACTGATAGTTTCTCTCCTGAGCCTTCCTGCTAGTGACCTGTAATCCCATCTTATCATGGGAAAAGATATCAGGCAAATTCCAGTAGTGAATCATCTTTTAAAACACCCAACCAGCTGGATATGGTGAGGCACACTTGTAATTCCAGCACTCAGGACACTGAGGCAGGAGGACTGCTGGAAATTCAAGGCCATCCTGGGCTGCATAGCAAGACACTATTTCAAAACAAAACAAAACAAAACATAAAAATGCCCAACCAGTCCTCAAAACCCCATCCATCAAAAAACAAGCAAAGGCCTGGGGATGTAGCTCAGTGGCACAGCACCTGCCTGGAAAATATAAAGACTTGAATTTTATTTCTAGTACCAAAAAAGAAAAAGGCAGTCCGAGAAAAGGTCAAAGCCAAGATGAGCCATAGGAGACTGATGACTAAGGGTACTGTGGCATTTTGGCAGGAATCCTAGGACCAAAAAAAAAAAAAAAAAAAAAAAGGATAGTGGGTAAAAATGAACTCAATAAAATACACATAGAATTTAAATTATTGATAATATATCAGTATTTCTTAGTTAATTGTAACAAATATGTCAAACTAATTTGAATTACTAATAATAGGGGAAATCAAAGGTCACCTATCCCATACAGGCACCTGACAATATTGTCTTAATTTTTGTACAACTCTGACTACTATTTCCTCCTACCCCCCCGCCCCCAGTACTAGGAATTAAACTCAGGACCTTGTGCTTATCAGGTATGTGCAAGTGCCACTGAACTACTCCCCATCCCAAGTTACTGTGTTCTAAAAAGTAAATAGAAGGCCTGGATTTTATACTCATTAAATAGAAAAAGTAATCTCCCTGAGGTAGCTGAGGGAGAAACATGGATAACAACACCTATTACTAGTTGAGGGCTTACTGTGTGCCCATAACTTTAGATGTAGGGCCAGGGATGCCTGCAGCAACATGCATGTGAGTGTCTCCATCAGTCAGATCACTTGGGAATCTGAGAGAAACTATAAGAGGGGTCTGTAGCACAGCCCACAGAACTGAATGAGGACCTTGTCAGACCAGCTGTGAAAATACTACACTGGGCACTACAGCCTGGCTCCCTCACCCCCCTGGAAAGTCCTCAGCTCTGACTGCCTTTCCCCTGGGAGACTCTCCAGTCATATTTCTGGGACAGTGAACCATTTGGAGGGAGGCCACATGACCACCTAGACCATGACCACCTAGACCCCAGTTGGACCTATGCTTAACAATTCCATCAGGAGCCTGTGAAATGAATGGTGGGGACATATTACCAAACACAGGTGGTGGGGGATGTCTACTTTTTTTTTTTTTCCATGTAGTATTCCTTCTTTTTCTATTGGCAACAAACCCCTTCTACTTCACATCACTGTGGTTTGGCAAGGCCAACTCCACCTCAGTTCTAAGGCAAGCACAGATCCTAAGGGTGGCCCATCAAAACCAAGGAGACTTCAGCCCAAACTACTGAAAAACAGATAGGTTAAGTGGTTAAGGGTACACGCAGGGTCTGATGGAGTAACAAGGGGAGAGCCGTAAGGCTGGGAGGGCAGGAGAGGACAGTGAGTTGTCTGCCAGCTTGAGCCTCAAGTCCATGAAGAAGTCAGGCCTCCCCTTTTTTTTAGTAAAAATGTATATAATTCAATAATTGTTAGTATACACAGGACTGCACATCACCCGTTAGCTCATTCAGCATGGTATTCACAATAGTTGCACATGGCAGTTGGAGGGTATTTTGCACTATTCCATTACTTCATTTACTCTAAATTTGTATGTGTATATGTGCAGACATTACATATATTGTGTATAAGTAAAAATAATATCGTTCAGAGTGACACTAGTTATTTATATTGCCAACTAGGAAAATGTTGAATATTAGAATGTACATAACTTTATTTTGTGAAAGTTACAACAAAGCTGGTTGTGGTGGGTAGTGCATGACTATAATCCCAGCATTTGGGAAGCTGAGGCAGGAGGATTGTTGCAAGTTTGAGATCAGCATGGGTTACAAAGTGAGTTTAAGGGCAGCCTGAGCTACATAGTGAGACCCTGTCTCAAAAAGACAAAAAAAAAAAAAAAGCAAAATTTAATTGTAATTTAAAAACACTAAATTTACAATTTTTAGCCTATTTAGTTTATTGTAAGTTTTTGGTAGTCATGAGTTATAACTTATACTTAGCTTTCATTCCATAGGAGATTTGGACCACAAATGAAACCAGAAAAGCAAATTGTTTTGTGATCATGTATAAAGTATTAAATTTTAAAAAGTTGTTTACACTGCCTTTAATGGGTTCTTTCTGGTTCGAAATGTATGCAGATGTGTATACTTGAACAGAATCCTGTCTTGTTTTTTAACTGTTCAGGTTAGTGGCTCTTACAGCCTGGTGTGTGGAACTGCATCTAGCCTATCCAATACTCCATTCTGGGTGGAATCATTATAAAAGCCAGGAGTTTCAGAAGCTTTCAAAGCAATAGGACAAGAGTTGTTTTGAAAAGAATAAAATTGGAGAGCCTGCGGGACAGCTCCGTGGCAACACTCTTTCTGAGCAGGTGAGAGGGCCTGGGTTCTATCTCCAGCATTGTAGTGGTGGTGGGGTGAGAGGGGCAAAAGGTTTTTAGTTTGCCTATGTCTTTGCATTTCCAGATTTTCATTATTTTGATTAATTTCATCTTGTCTTGCATTTTACAAAAGAATTATTTACCATAACTGGTTGAAAAGCAATGTTTTGGGCCATTGAAAATTAGTACAAGATCTTGACTGAAATAGAAGTAGAAGCTCAGAGAAGAGAAAAAAAGTTAAAACAAGTTCTAAAGTGGTAGTTTGTTGTATCTTAAAAACTGTTGACCATGACACCCCAAGTTCTCTAAAAGGACATTCCTCTAAGGATTTTTGATTTTTCTTTCCCTCCCTTCTTCTCTCTCTCCATTCTCCTTCCTGCCTGCCTGCCTTCCTCCTTCCTTCCCTTTGTTCTTCCCTCCCACCTTTCCCTCCTTCTCTCCTGTTTTTTTCTTTTGCTGTTTTTAGACAAGGTTTCATTACCTTACTGGCTTTGAGTTGGTATCCTCCTGCTTCAGCCTCCTAGAATGCTGGAATTACAGGAGTATGTCACCATGACCACCTTTATGAGATGGACTTAATCCTAATCAAAATAACAAAAAACATGACTTATATTAATGCTGGAAGTACACAGGCCCAGTGGTGCCCCCGCAGCAGCATGGTCTTTACCAAGTGGAGGCAAACTGAGCTTCATCACAGGAGAACGTGTGTAGCCCTCCTCATACCCTTGACTAGGTTGTCCCCATGCTGGGTACAATGATGCCTGGTAGGCATTGACTATGAATCCTGAATTATCCACTTTTTTGCTGGGTAACCATCACCTTCTGGTCTCAGTTTGCCTATGTGTAAACTGTGCCTAGTAATACTTATCCTGCACAGTTTGTGAAAATTAAATAAGATAGTGAATAGCTTTGGGCAGGATTCTTTAGAATATATGACAGACAGTTGTGGATGAAGTGTAGTTTGAGCCTAGCTGGGAGTCCCAGACCAAAGGGGTACCTCAGGTAGGACAGTCCTGAAGATCATCCCTGGCTTAGACTTGCTGAGCCCTGCAGACCTGGCAGTCCCCTATGGCACACTGTGTGAGGGAATGGGCTGGGGAGGTAGACAGTAGCCAGGGGCTCAGGATAGGGAGCAGAATCCCAGGACACACGCTTTTGTGAGGTCCTGCTCTAGGCTGGCAAATGTCCCAACCGGATCTTCTCACTTCCACTGAGGGAGGGTTTGGTGAAACTGGGTGGGGGTGAAGAGACCCAGTTAATACATCCTGTATCAAAGAGGCCTGGAACACCCTTGTGGGTGGGAGATATGTGTGCATGGGAGCAGTGGGGAAGCCCTGGTTCGGTGAGGATGTTTCCTTGCCTGCGTGAATCATTCCCGTGTCCCTGTGGAAAAGCCCCCATTCCAGGAGCTAATAGCCCCATGCTTGGTAATTTTACATTTCCTCAAAAGATGAAATTTTATAATTGTAGTAAAACCTGGCTCAACAGCCTAGCCCAGAACGTTCCTGAACAGTGATCGTACAGTACACTCTTCCCTCCATGCAGCTGAATGTGGTAATTGAAGAAGGGACTCTGTTCTTGGGTCTCTCATACTCTAAGAGCTTGCTTCCACCTCAGGTACCTTCCCTGGGGCATCCTCTGCTCTCTTTCTCTTACAGTCTTCCTTTCCCACTGTCTGTTGTTTACAGAGGAGGAAGATGAACCACAAATTCAGAGAGAGATTGCACAGTCTGCTTAGGGCCACTGGGCTGTCACACTAGGGAGCAGGCATTAGAACCCAGGCCCACTGAACGGTTTTTTCTGTTCTGCTGCTCCCTTCTCTCTTCCGCAATTCTACACACTTAGGGGTTAGCATAACCTGCCACGGGACATCTTACTCAGCAGTAAAGTCCTCACAGCACATTTCTTAGTCTCACTTTCCTTTCTTTTAGCTTCTCCAGATGGGTTTGATGTTTCTCCAAATTGCTAGGATGTGCATGGTAACTGGGGCTGTGTCTCCTTGGTGACATCAGCTTCCATGCTGCCATTACTGTGTGCTGTTTAAGAATTAAAACATCACGTGTGTTTCTTCTTCCCTACCATGGGATAGCCTCTTTGAGCAGGGTGCCCTCATTAGATCCGGATGGCAGGGGACTTTTCAAGAGGAACTGCTCCTGGGGCTCCGTGCAGCTGCTCCCGTCAACACACAGGAAGTGCTTCCTGAAAGCTTCCTAGCAAAGACATCGGGGCTGGGCCATCTGGTGCAGTCAGAGAGGGGGAAACCAAATGGTATGCTCTCTTTTATTTTTTGACAGTTTGAGTGCAGCAGACCATGCGAGGAGAAGGGAGGAGCAGGAGAAGGTACAGCCCCACTACCTGACTCATTCTTTTTGTTTGATCTACAGTTTTTTACATCCACAAAATGAGAGTGATGGCCATACGGTCACCATTGAGGAGTTGCTATGAGGTTTAGAGACAGCGCATACAGGGGCACCACTGTGCTCTGCTGATCCTTTGAATGTCCAAAAGGGTGTCCTCACCCAAGTTACTAGTATTCCACATGATAACATTACAGCTAATCAGTAACATTTATATGTCAAGCATTCTACTGTTTTTTAAATTTATTCATTTATTTGATACAGGGTCTCATTATGCAGCTCAGACTCAAAGTGATCCTCCTGTCTCAGCCTCCTCAGTGCTAGGATTACAGGTGTATGCTACCACACCTGTTTTGGTGACTTGAGGTACTGGGAATTGAATCTGGGTTCTTGTACTTGCTGGGCAGGCACTCGGACCACTGGGCTATCTCCTCAGTTCCACTCTACTGTTTTACGTGGGTCATTTCTGGCTCACAACCACCTGATTTTCTGTAGACCACCTATAGTGTAAGCCCCATTTTACAAGTGAGGAATCAGGGCTCTGAGATGTTCTATCATTTACTCAGGCTGGGAAGCTGCTAAATGGTTGAACTTGAGCCTGGGTCTACAAGAGTCATCTGACTCTTCAGCATGGGCTCCTTGGCACCCTTAAATGTGCCAAGGGATAAGGTAAGACAATGCCCTGTTACCTAGATTAGACTACTCTTTCTCCTCTTTTATTTTATTTATTTTTTGTCTTTTTGAGACAGGGCCTCACTATGCAGTTCAGGCTGGCCTTGAACTCACTTTCGTGGCCCAGGCTGGTCTCGAACTTGCACCGATCCTCCTGCCTCAGCCTTCCAAGTGCTGGGATTACAGGCATGAGCCACCACACCTGCTTGTCCTCTTTTAGTCTCTTTTCCCAATTCATTTCTATCACTTCCTGCCTTTTTAAAAAATTTATTTGTTTAAAGAAGAGTCACCTGGCATAGTGGCATACATCTGAAATCCCAGCATTCGGGAGATTAAGGCAGGAGTTTGAAGCCAGCTGAGGCTATATAGTGAGTCAAAGGCCAGCCTGAACTGGATAGTGAGACCTTGTCTCAAAAATCAAGAAAAAAAGAAGAATTATTGAAGCTACCCTTC
The DNA here is from genome assembly GCA_004027025.1 of Myocastor coypus. Taxonomy (NCBI): domain Eukaryota; kingdom Metazoa; phylum Chordata; class Mammalia; order Rodentia; family Myocastoridae; genus Myocastor; species Myocastor coypus. The sequence continues at coordinate 23,368 of PVJA010027354.1, forward strand.
AACAACATCAACTTCAAACATATCAGCTATCTATTGTGTTACGCAATACTCCAATCCCAGAGGCCTAAAAGGACTTGTATTTTATTTGCTCATAGTCTTGAGGTTGACCAGCTGGGCTGTTTTCCACTGGTCTCTCCAGGCCTCATGTGGCTACAGATGGCTGAACACCTGGCAGGGGTGGGTGGCCTCGTGTAGTCTTACCCACAGGCCTGGCAGCTCAGAGTTCATTGGCCTGAGTGGCTCAATTCTCATTCACACTGCTTACTCATTAGCCTGGGCTCCACTTAGAGGACAAAAAACTAAAACTTCCTGGGTTCTGAATTTGCAGATTGTGATGTTCCATTGGTCAAAGTAAGACTTGTCCACAGTCAAGGGGTGATTAATTAGATTTTCACTTCTTGTTTGGAGGCCAACTGATGGCCTTTTCTTGTCTATCACACAACTCCTTCCCCCAAAGATCTCCTGATGCGATCCCTTTTGTGTCTTCACTCCCCTCCCCCTTCTTCTATCCTCTTCTTATACTTCTAATAATAATCCCTCACTTCACATCACCCAAAGCTTTATTCACTCACTCAACAAATACGTTTTATGTGCCAGGGACAAAGCTCCTGCTCTAATGAATCTAACATTCTAGTAGAAGGGGCAGACTTGCAGTGAGAAAAAGGACATAGTGTTGGACTGGGGTGAACAACAGGAGCTTTACATAACAACAGCAGAGTAAGAGGATGTGTGAGAAGATGGCACGGCAGTGAATGGTTCCCCTTGCACATACAGTGGGCAGGAGATATCAGTGAGAGGGCATTAAGGGGATACTCCAAGTAGACACAGCAAGTTCAAAGGCCCAAAGGCGGACTTTCGTAGACACAACCCTTCCAAATTCAGCAAAACAAAACAAAAAGCAAACAAACAAAATTCAACTTTAAAGAACAATGGACAACAGGCCAGGGAGATAGCACCATGGCACAAGTGCCTGCCTGGCAAGTGTAAAGTGGTGAGTTCAAACTCTGGTCCTGCAAAAAAAAAAAAAAAAAAAAAAAAAAGTACAATGGACACTGGCATATGTAAAATTCTGTTGAGAGTCAAATTACAGCTCCTGAGAATGTATAGGTTCTTCTGGATATTTGCCTTTCACAACTATGCCTGGCCTGCTTGTCTGCTCTTGGCCTTGTAGCAAGAATCAAAATGACAACATAAAACTGAAAGTTGCTCCTGCTTCTCTTTTCATTTCCTACCACAAGAATGCCAATGATTTTTTAAGAACACAAATCAGTTATCACTTCCCGTTTAAAACTCTCTAAAGGTTCCCTGCTGCCCAAAGAATAAACTCTAGGCACTCATGTGTGGTTTACAGGCCGTCTCATGCCTGAATTTTTTAATCTCTCGGATGTCAAATTCTGTGATTTCCTCCAACCCAACACATTCAGAAACCAGCCAGTTCCTTTCTGAAACTAGCTCTCAGGCCAGAAACCCTTTGCTAATTGACTCCATGCTTTAGCCCAGTGACTGGTGAAGGCTTTCTCTAGCCTCAAAACCTAGGGCAGGGGACACTACTCACTAACTGGGTTCATTTAGAATAAGCGGTCCTCCTCCCTTTTACAGTATCTTCCCAGATCAAATCTTGGCACAGCCCAGCACTCACTGGGTGCCATTAAAACAAACTCTGAAGCTCAGTTTGCTTATCCACAAAATGTCCCGAGACTCCACCTTGGCCTGGGGAGGAGGTCGCATTTGTGATTGGAGGGCAGGAAGAAGTGAGGGGCTTCCTGAGGTCCGTACAGTTCGCTGGCAAAGTACGCAGCCAGTGCGCCTCAGAACAGTTACTCGCGGCGCTACCTCGCCAGCCCAGGGCAGGGATTTCCCCAGCAGAGCCGCCCCCAAGTAGCCATAGGATACCCTGCAGCTTTCAGCCCAGGGGTGTGCAATTCTCTGCGCATGCGCGGTGCCAGGGCGCGCATGCCCCGCGTTTGGGGGCGGGGTCGGCGCCGGGGCCGAGGCGCGATCGGGCGTGCGCGGCTGGGGAGGGGGTGACGCGCGCCTCACCGCTAAGGCGCACGCGCGGGCCCGCGCCGACTCAGCACGGCCCGAGGGCGCGAGCCCGCCGCCGCCCGGACTGCCGTGCGCCCGGGCGTGCGCGTGGGAGGGAGATCTGCAGCCGTAACCGGCGCCGCCCCGCCGCTGTCCGGCTCTCCTCAGCCTAGCGCCGCGCCGCAGCCGGGTGAGTGCGGGGTGCGGCCCCTCTGAAACTGGTAGCGGGCTGGGCCCGAGGACGGAAGGCAGAGCGGGGCCAGACCTGCTAGTACGGGCGGCGGAGACGGCCCCACCCGCATCGTCCCCGTCGCCCCCGGAGGAGGGGAGGCCGGGATCTCGGGGAGGATGAAGACGGGGACTCGGGGAAGCCCTGGTGTCTGAGACGCTTAAGGGGGGAGATGAGGCTAGGACGCGAGGAGGCCGGGGCGCGGGGAAGACGGGCGAGACTAGAGGCACGGGCAGCCGGGACGCTCCGGGTCCCTTTAGGAAGGTTGCGAGGCGCAGGGAGACTGGGGGCCGTGAGGAGGCCGGGGGCGCACCCGAAGGCTGGGAAGGCGGGGGGCGCGGGAGGAAGGCGAGCCTTAGGTGTGGGGAGGCTAGGGGTGCAGGGGACGCGGAGGAAGGCCGAGTGTCTCGAGAGGACGGCGAGCTTGGGGCCGGGGGCGCGTGGAGAGTAGGAAGAGGCGCCGGGAGGAGAAGAGACCGGCTGCCGCCGGAGTGGACGGAAAGCTAGAAAAACAAAAGGGGAGAGGAAGGAAGAAGAGGACGCGGGCCGTGCCGTCGGGCAGGGCTCCGGGCCGGCCGGCGCTGCGTCTCTGAGCCAGAGCCTACGGAGTTGCTGCGCCCGAGGCTTTCTTCCCGACCCTCGGAGCCCGAGAGTCATTGTGCTGCCCAAGTTTCCTCGGTGCCTCCGCCCCCACCCCAACTCCGAGCTGTTAGGTGGGGGAGCTGCTGGCCCGCTTTCTCTTTGGGCTCCTTTTGTAGCTCTGGTTCTTTCTCAGAAGGGTGCGCGTGTGTGTTTACTTGTTTTCGTTTAATTTCAGAATTTTGTAGGGACATGGACCAAGGATAAAGTTTTTTTCTTTATTTTTTCTGAGAGCCATTTCAACAGTGCTTTATTCTTGTATAGTTAGTTGCAGCTGGGTTTTTGGCAGGGAGTCTAAGATAATACTAATATTGTAGTTGTAGTAATTATGGGAACTGGTTGAAATACGTTGAAGCTGGAAGCAATGAGTTTACAGATTTGTATTTAAGCCTTGACTGAGATTTTTTACTTAGAATATGAAAGTTTTCATGGATGTAAAAATAGGCCGTTAATATTTGAATTGGAATACCAGGCCGTTACCCTTAATGTTATATTTGTAAACGGAAGAATATTTATAAGCGAAATCCTGTTGTTGAAAAAGTGATCAATAAACTCAGCTTTGATGGACTGAAAAGTAGGAGAAAATATGTGAAGATTAAGATTTATACACAAATTTGCATTTAACTTATTTTTATTTGAGATACAGTAGCTGTATGTTTTTAATTTAGTTAAAATTTTTTTTTAAATCCTATGCGTTTTAAACAGGAAACTTCTGGGAATCCTATCCAGGGCCTCCTGCATGCAAGGCAAGAACTCTGCCACTGAGTAACATCCAAAAGTCCCAACAGGAAACTTCTTAAGGATGTTTGTGTTCCAGCATCTTTGTGAATGTAATCATTTTATATAGATGGCTGTCCTGGAGAAAAAGTAGCTGAGCCTACCTACCATCAGTTTCTTGAACACTTCAGTTTACTAAATGTTGCAGCTACATCAGGATCAATATTACATTTTCTTTTGAAGAATTTCTTTCAAATCACTTTCAAGTTTAATAATGAATAGAGACAAAGGTGATTTCAGGCATGCATTTGTGTTTGGAAAGAGCCAACCATCACACAAGACTTTCAGTGCAGTATACAGAAGAAAATCCTTGACAAAAAACTTCTAAACAGTTGGGAGCAAGTAATAAATACCAGGCAAACTCCCTGGAGTCTTGGGATTTGAACAGCCTCTTGAGTGTGAGTAGTAAGGTCAGTTAAGAACAAAGTTCCACCAATGTAGCAGTGAGAAAAAGCAAAGTTAGAAGGTAGCAGTGAGGATCATTATGGGGTTACTCAATGAAGTAGTTTCAGTAAAGATCTATATCTGTTCTGGAGTTACAGTGGGTTCTTTTTTTTTTTTTTTTTTAAAGAATTTTTTATTTTATTTATTTATTTTTTTCTTGTTTCAGAACCCCTGTCTGTTTATTCACTTATTTTTATGGCGGGCTCAGCCCACCCTGAGGGCAGGGCTGGCGTAGCATGCGGTGTCGGGATCAAACCACGGTCCCTGAAGCCGCCCGAGCTTTCCCAAGCAGGCGCTTTAGACCACTGAGCCATCCCGCCAGGCCCTACAGTGGGTTCTTGAGTTGGTCAAATAACTGTAAGAGTTGGAGAAGTTGAACAATTGAATTGTTAAAATGAGCTGCTTGAAAAATTGGTTGGTCTTTTAGAAGAAATGGTTTTATATTATGTTGTGTTCAATAGTATAAGAAACAATTGTGAACATCACTACCCTATCTTGATATATTAATTTGAGTTAGAGAGATTGGCTCTTCTTCATATCCCTAGGTATGTTTTCCTCTAGAATTTTTATGGAAACATTTTTCTCTGTATTTTATGCTGTCTTTAATATAATTAAAATTGCCTTAAGAGTTACAAAAGGTACTTTTTAAAATGTTTATATAAATCTTTTAGTTTTGAAATTATGTATTCTCAGTTTAGATAAATATTCACCTAGATCATTCATTTTTTAAATTTCAGTGAAGTTAGTCATTTTATGATTTTAATATTTATGGAATGATTTTTTAAAAAGTGTATTTGGTATAGGATATCACTATACAGCTCGGGACTTGTATTGATCCTGTTTTCAGTCTCCCCTGTGTCAGAGGCTGGCTCAGGTGTGGTATGTGGTGCTGGGGATCAAAGCCTGGTCCCTGTGCTTGCCTAAGTAAATGCTTAGTCTGTTGAGCTATCTTGCAGGCCCTTGAA
>PVJA010027355.1:0-28584 GCA_004027025.1 Myocastor coypus
AGTAGCTTGGTGTTCTTTCTGTGTGGCCTCAGTCCCCTTAATGAAATCATGCTGTTGTTTCTCTAATTCGATTTATAATGAATGTGAGTTGTTGGACTGCTAAGATGTACTTTGTGCAAACACAGAAAGTTAGTTAAATAAAAATCATGGTTTCTATTTTATGTTACCAGCAATGAAATCTACATTGCTCCTTCAGGAGTACAAAAGGAACGAATTCAGGTACAGTAAAGGGACCCTTTATAAACCCACATGTCTTTTCTGCTTTTATGGAAACTTGTAAAAGGTGGTGTTAGTTTTGAAGGGTGGTTGATTATTCTGTGATAAATTTAAGTAGCTAATCAAAAAATGTGTAGCAACTCATGGTAAAGTGGTTTATATCTTCCATACAACCCATGTGTACTTTGAAGTCTCATTCAGTCTGAGGGGCCCAAAGTGAATAGCATAATCTTAATCCTAATAAAAAGTGATTCTTTTTATTGTTTTAAAACATGATTGCTAGGATAGTACTCACAATCTAGGTAAAATACACATAGAATTTCTATCTAAGCCAAGAAAAAAGGAAAAAGATACTTCATTAATAAAACATTTATATCATAGATTATAGTAAAATGCCAAATAGAAGTTACAAATTAGAAAGATATACATGTACTACTAAGAAAATTATTGGTCATTTACAAGCTTTCTTAGAACTTTAAAAGTAATATATCTTATTTAGATCAATCCTTCTGAGTGCCAGCTAAGTTTCTTAGGAGATACAAAATTTTACTCTTTAAGATTTTACTTTGCATGTGAAAAAGCAATTAGAACATCCATCTTGATTTCTTTGTACTGCCTTCTTAAAACATAGTTGCAAAGTTATGACAAAGTTAAGCTAAATCAGAAATGACAACATCATCACATACATATAGATTTTCTTTGTCAGTTTTCCTTCAAATTCTTAAGGAAAATAGTTTTCTAAACTCTTAAGAAAATTCTTATTTGCGAAAAACCTTTAATTCTCAATAATGCAAAAATGGGAGACTTTATTTTTAACCTGATAACCCTTTTTAATAAAGTACAGCAATATTTAAAATGAGAGTTAAGGATGAGTGTACATATCTTAACACTATGTATATGTACTACATACATAGAAATGTGTGTATCCTATATGTACATGTGCATGTACATATTTTCATCTGTATGTATATGTGTTTACACATGGGTGGGGGCACTTCTAACTGTCAATTGTATAAGCCTTCCTTTTTTCTTTCTCCTTCTGTAAATAGCCAGAAGATATGTTTGTTTGTGATATAAATGAACAGGATATAAGTGGCCCTCCAGAATCTAAGAAGCTAAAGAAAAGCCAGTGTACCCCTCTGTTCATGAATGCTTATACAATGAGAGGTACGTAGGAAATGTATTTGCCATAAAGAATATTTACAGAGCAGCTCCCCTAGCTAATAGTAATTATTGTTTCACTTAATGTAACCTTCTGTGTATAAAGACATTAAATGTTTTCATTCATTCTATTCTCACATGAGCTTATGAAGAAGGTCCATTATTACTCCATATGCTCTTCTGCCCAGCACCAGCTTGTTCAAGGCCAGCAAAAATTATTTTGTAGCCATATATGTTATATAAATATATGTGCACCTATATGCATACACATACTTTTACTTTCAAGTTATTCCATATACTAGGTGCTTGTGCAGGTGCTCACCTGGAATCCCAGCGCTCTGCAAGGCTGAGCTATGAGGCCTGACGTTGGAGCCCAGCCTGTACTACTTAGCAACTAAGCAAGAGCCTGTCTCAAAACTTAAAAGCTTAAAAAGGGTTAGGGTCTTAGGTCAGGGCAGAAGTCTTGGGTTCACCCCTCAGTACCATGGAAGGGGAAAAATGTATAATTATTATCCCTGAGGATTTATTTTTCTTTCTCTAGGAGCAGGGGCAGTGATTCATACCCACTCTAAAGCTGCTGTCATGGCCACCCTTCTGTTTCCAGGACGAGAGTTTAAAATTACACATCAAGAGATGATAAAAGGAATAAGGAAATGTACCTCAGGGGGGTATTATAGGTATTATTATCTTCCCTTTTTATTATTTGCTTACTTTAAAATGTATATTTCCTTCTTTTTGATAAATAGAATGTTGATCTTTTTGTGCATATGATGATATACTGTGAAATCTTTATTAAATAATACCCCACATAATGAGACATTTCTAGACATAATACTTCTCCTGCCCTTCATTAGCCATGGTAATTCATTAGTGACATAAATATTGAAGTATTTGTTAGAGTAAAATGAAAAACCTTGGCTGAGATTTCTAGAGATGGAAAACTTATGACGCTATACAGAAGAGATCAGGTTGCCTTCATTTTTACTTAGTCTTTATGAGACTTGAAAGTGACGGAAATTTAGACTTTATGTTGATTTAATTAATGGGGCCCGGCAGGATGGCTCAGTGGTCTAAAGCACCTGCTTAGGAAAGCTTAGGTGGCTGCAGGGACCGCAGTTCGATCCCCGGCGCCACATGCTGTGCCAGCCCTGCCCTGAGGGTGGGCTGAGCCAGCCATAAAAATAAATAAACAAAAGTTCTGAAACAAGGAAAATAAATAAATAAAATATTGATTTAATTAGGCATTTCTCAAATACTTTAATGTTTTAACTAAAACTAAGTTCATTGCTAAGTTCTAGAATTTTCCAGCATAGAAAATGGCATGGATCATAACAGAGATTTCACAGATAAACTGAAATACATATACCAGCCTACCAAATTCTAGTCATTATTCACCTAGGATAAAATGGCTGGAAGAAACATGTCCTTGGTGCCCAGGTACAAGCTAACTCTTTCCTCTAAGTTCATTGCCTTTATCCTGAACCTTCATCTTTCTTAATTTCCTGCAGAGCCTGAGAGCTCACATTATTTATTTATTTATTTTATTTTTGTTTATTTTTTTTTTTTTTTTGCTCACATTATTTAGAGGGCAATGATGCCAGTCATACTGAAGTATTCTTACAGCAACATCTCAGTGGCAGTGCCTGTAATGGAGTGTGCAAGTTCTAGCTGGTGTGCTGAGCTCATTTGATTTGACTGCACTTGATATTTATTGTATGTCTAAAACATTCCTCAATGCTGTGAAAACAGCTATTTATAAAACATTATCGAAAAAGTATACATACAAAAGCAAGTTGGCCACATATTGTCTTTTCCATTCCTGGTCTTGAAGGAAAGGCCTTCGACTGCTATCACCTTTATATGCTTTTGATTGCTTTGGTGAAGAAATAAAAACAGGTCCAAAGAATCCAGGGAATGGTGAGGTAGGAGCAAAACATTAATTATTTTTGGAATTTTTGGAGAAAGAATGACGTCAATGATAGTTCAGCAGACTAAAGTCCCTGCTTTGGCAGACCACAGCGGTGGGGGTTCAATCCCCAGCATGCTGTGCCAGGCCTGCCCGTGAGGCACACTGAGACGGCGATTGAGACTGGGCATGGTGGCCCGAGCCTATAATCCCAGCATTTTGGGAGGCTGAAAACAGGAGAATCACTAGGAGTCGGACCTACATAATGAAACCCTGTAGACCCTGTGCCCCCCGCCTTAAATATATATCCATATATATATATCCATATATATATATCCATAAATATATATCCATATATGTATATATATATATATATATATATATATCAATGAAAAGTTGCTGTTTCTTTCTCATAACATTTTATATATTATTTTGAATGTTTCAGAATTTGAAGAAGAAAAACCTTTTTGTGTGGTGCTAGGGACTGAACATGGGACCTTGTCCATTCTAGCAAGCCCTTTACCACTGAACTAAAGCCCAGCCCAAAACTCTTCTAAGATGACCTTTGCAGTTTTATTTTGGCCTCACTGGAAAATGAGAAATAGAATCATTATCATAGCTCAGGAAACAGTGATATTTGACCTGACTCTGGAAAAAATCCTAAAACTAATCATATAAATGGTTCATAAATACTGGAAGAAGGGCTGGGAGATAGCTCAGCAGCATAAGCACCTGCCTGGCAAGTGCAAGGTCCTGAGTTCAATCCCTGATACCACATGCCATGCCAGCCCCAGTCTGGGTGTGATGGTGCATGCCTGTAATCCCAGACTAGGGAGGCTGAGACAGGAAGATCACTATGAGTCTGAGCTGTATAGACACAACCTGTATCAAAAAATTAAAAAACAAACAAACTGAAGGACTGAACAGATAGCTCAGTGGACTAAAGTGCCTGCTTGGGCAGAGAGCAGCAGCTGGGGTTCAATCCCTGGCATGGCATGGCATGGCATGGCATGGCATGGCATGGCATGGCATGGCACACTGGCCCTGTCTTATTCCCAGGGCATGCTGAGATGTCGATAGAGACCGGACATGATGGCATGGGCCTGTAATCCCAGCACTTGGAAGGCTGAAAAAGAGAAGAATCACTGTTGAGTCCAATCTACATAGTAACACCCTATGTATTAAAGACAAAAAAAAAAAAAAAATCTGGAAAAAGGAAAAGAGTTTTAATATCCTCTACTCTTAGAGAAAAGCCTGTCTTTAAAAAAAAAAAAAAAAAAACAGAAAGAAAGAAAGAAAGAAAGAAAGAAAGAAAGAAAGAAAGAAAGAAAGAAAACAAAAGAAACATGGTTGATCATGTAGCTCAGTGTTAGAAGCATATCCTTAGCATATGCCAGGGCCTGTTTCAATCCCTAATGTGTACAGACACACACAAACACACACCCATGCGCAAATCCAGATTTAAGTTCTGTTGAGGTTTTTTTGTTTTGTTTTTTTGTTTTAAATTTTTGTACCAGGAATTGAATTCAGGACCTTGCACTTGTCAGGCAGATACTTGTGCTGCTGAACTATAACACTGGCACCAGCTTTAAAATACTTTTTACCAAGGAAGGCTAACATACTGATCTAATCATCCTTCCTTTTGGAATCCTCATGTCTTCAGGGTGGCAAGGACGCTGATGGTCAAAGGACAATTCTAGCATGTTCTAGGTTAGCTGCTCAGAATCTGTAGACTGTCCAGGCAATGGAGGAACTGGCTTCAATCAGCATACAAATCTTAACTGTGCTGTGCAATTATCTGGCACATAAAAATGTTTCTGACTGTTCGATGTATGCGACAGGAATATATAAGTTGATGGTTCTCCTAACCTCATTTAGAAAAGATTTGGGACTAGTAGTTCATTCCTTCTATCCTCAGAGATATTTTATAATTACCTCTGTTTCATCTGAAGTGAAGTAAGGAGCAACTCCATACCATTAATGATAATGGTTAGCCAAGTTTTCAATCCCATGACAGCTACTTAGTGTACACCTGCCTAGAAGGTGCAATTGCTGATATTAATGATAACACTTCAGGTAAACTTTTTCTTGGCGGGGCATCCCAGGTTAACACATAGGCAGGCAAGGCAAATATTACTTTAACAATGTGAAAGAAATTCTTGTAGAAAGAAAAACACATCTTGAGTTTTAATTGATTTTGTGACATTAAGAGTAGATTTATTTGGGCCATGGGAATAGCTAAGCAGCACAGCACCTACCTAGCAAGTATGAGGTCCTGAATTCAAGTGTCAATACACACACAAAAAAATAAATTTATTAGTATCTGAGTTATTTGAACATTACTACATTCAGTTTACATTGCAGGCATTTCTTAAGACTAAAGTAGAAATAAAAGAAGTTCTAATGCCATAAATTTGAAGAGATCCTTCAAGTATTATCATGCTTTTCGTAGCTATTTCAAAAAGATTTTTTTTCTGTCCCAATGTCCAAACCTCACCTGTGTTTATTGATGTGCTGTCCAGAATACTTTGGAGTCCTGCAGAGGTGAAACAGAGTGATATTTTTAATTCTTCCTGTGTTTCTGATTCTGAGACTTATAATTTCCCATCTAAAAATATTATGACTGTCTTTGCTTCAAGGAAATAGTTGTGTGATCTTGTTGATATCTTTGTTGGGGTTTAGCTCACACACATTTCCACCACTTAGCATGTTTGCCAAATTCCCAAGGTATCTTTTGACACAGATGCTTATATAAGACACACCGAGGAACATGCACCATATTGTTCATCCCTCAGAGTTGCTTGCCAGATAGAACAGCTAATTACTTGAAAAACTTACAAAAGCATTGCACATAGGAAGATCTTTAATTTGTTTTAATGGGGGGAAATGGCTTGTCTCATCTTACAGATACAACGATATGCTAGTGGTACCCATTGTGGAGAACACTCCCGAGGAGAAGGACCTCAAAGAGCGCATGGCCCAGGCAATGAATGAGTACCCCGACTCCTGTGCTGTGCTGGTCAGGCGCCATGGAGTCTATGTGTGGGGAGAAACCTGGGAGAAGGCTAAAACCATGTAAGCACCAATGCAAGAGTGTTTACAGTACTGCTGTACACTACATGTAAAAATGATCAAGCCCTACATTAGCATTTAAAAGGAAGTATGGTTTACTATGGAGTTGTTCTTGTTCAAATTGATTTAAGAGAGCTAGCCAGACAGCTCAGACTAAAGCACCTGCTGAGAGGGCGACTCAGACTGGGTGTGGTGGCACGTGCCTATAATCCCAGCACTTGGGAGCCTGAAAACAGGAAGATCACTACGAGTCTGCACTGTGTAGTGAAACCCTGTAGACCCTGTACTAAATACATTTTAAAAATTGATTTAAGTAGCTGGGCGTGGTGGCACACGCCTGTAATCCCAGCACTCGAGAGGCTGAGGCAGGAGAATCGGTACAAGTTCGAGACCAGCCTGGGCTACAAAAGTGAGCTCAAGGCCAGCCAGAACTGCATAGTGAGACCCGGTCTCAAAAAGACAAAAAAAAAAAAAAAAATTGATTTAAATTTAGTTTATCATTATCAGTTATAAATATTTGAATTTTATTATATATTGATTCATTGAGATATATTTATTAGCTCCTACCTGGGAAGGTTTTGTGGACTTTGATACAAAGAAGAGAAAGAGATCCTAAGCAATATAAGGTTGTGAGGTTTTGTTTTGTTTTGTTTTGTTTTGTTTTGTTTTGTTTTGTTTTGCAGTACCAGGGATTAAACTTAGGTTGCATTAGCCAGGCAAGAGCTTATTCTACTGAGCTATCTCTCTGGTCCCTAGTAATATAAGTTTTACTTCAAAAAAAGGTACATAGTAAAAAATGTTTGTACAAGTAATATGTTTAAGATTTTTTTTTTTACTTCCTGAAAAGTATATAATATAATAGCAAGATTCAGTATGATTCCTTTGTATATTATAAAATAGTTTGGGATAAAATTTTGGCCTAGAGCTAAGGGGGAAAATGTATAGGTACTAAGACCAATGCAGAAATAATTGGTTAAAGGGGAGACGTAATTGCTCAGTCCTGGAGAACCCTGTCTGAGTGAGGACTTTCAATGTGTTCTTTTACAGGTGCGAGTGTTACGATTATTTGTTTGATATTGCTGTATCAATGAAGAAAGTGGGACTTGATCCTACCCAGTTTCCTGTTGGAGAAAATGGAATTATGTAAGCCAAATGGACATTTAATTAGATACAGCACAAGCCAAAAGTTAGTTGTTACTTTACTGACAATTATTTTTTTAAATAAATTGAAATTTGTATGATGTCATGAATTTATAACTGCATACTATAGGTGTTCACACCTAATGTCCTCTGACATTGTATATATATATTCTTACAGTTTTAAAGTGACAGAGTGATGGAATAAAAAATTTTTACCTAGATTTATTTTTTATTTTATAACAGCAAAATATTTGCCATTCTATGCAGATCCTTTTTAAAATATATTCTGACTTTAATCTTTAAAGTTGCTGATGGGGCTGGCCAGATTGCTCAGCAGACTAAAGCACCAGTTTAAGCAGATCCAAGGACTGGGGTTTGATCCCAGGTGTGCCATGCCAGCCCCGACCCCGGGGCGTGCTGAGACCTCAATTGAAACTGGGCCTGGTGCCATGCTTCTGTAATTCCAGCACTTGGGAGGCTGAAAACAGGAAGATCACTATGAGTCTGATCTGTGTAGTGAGACCCTATAGAGCCTGTACTAAATACAAAAGATTAAATAAAGTTGCTGATGTTAACGACTCATTGGAAACTTTCAGCTTCATTACAGAATGGATATTTTCTTATTTTAATCATGATATGTCATATTTGATGTCAAAACAATTTTATGGATTTTTTTTTTTTCCCTGTTAAATTTTAGTGGTTCTCTCTTCAGGCTTAGCACCTGTGATCCAAAAATCAAATATCCACAACTGTTTAGCACAGCCATGGTGTGAAGGTAGAAAATTCTATACCCAGTCTGTGGTCAAGTGATCACAATGCTGGATACTGTAAAAGGTTATCTACAGCCTAAGTTACGTAGGAAACATAAGTAAATTCTGTACTTAATCTTGGCTCTAGTCCCTAAGATATTTAACCATGTATATGGAAATACTTCAAAATTCAAAAAATTTCAAAATATATCTGGTCCTATGCATTTTAAATAAAAGGTGCTCACCTTATAAAGCAGTAGTGTTCCTTCATACAATAATTATAAAATTCTAGTCAGATACTAACTCAGACTCCTCACTAAACCCTGACCAAATCAATGATGTAATTAATTCAAAAGTATTTTTTAAAATATAACTAAAAGTAAAGTCAACTTCAATATAAAGATTTTAGTATTTGACTAATGCTTTCTTTTTAAATTGAGGGAACAGGGTTGTCCAAATAGCTAAGTGGATTAAAGTGCCTGCAGCAGGCTCAGGGGCCTGGAGTTCAATCCCCAGGCCTACTTGCCGGCCCCTGCCAGCTGGGCTTGCTAAAACAGCAGTTGAGACTGAATGTGTCGTGCGCCTATAATCCCAGCTCTTAGGAGGCTGTAAACAGGAGGATTACTCCGAGTTCCATCTAGTAGTGAGACCCTGACTGCCCTGTAGACCCTTGCCTAAACACTGCAGAAAAAAAAATTCAAGGGAGAAAATTATGTCGTCTCCAAAATATTAATTTTCTGTTCCACCTCATATTATCTTCCTTTACTGCAAACTTTTCCTTTCAGCAGTTCTTTGGCTTCCTCCATGCTTTTAGTCTCTCGCTCATAACATTCTGTGTTGCCCGTTACTCCCTCTGTGCCCACACGTCCTCATGGAGCACAGAGTGCACGGTCCAGCATCCACGCTGCTTCATTCCAGCCATCCTGTTGCCACCGCGTCTTGCTTACTCAGTTTTATCTATTTGGTAAAAGTACCAGTTTTTGTTAGTTCACTTGGCTTTTGTACTCCAGCAGCAAGGCCTGGTGGGGGAAAATGGGGCAACCCCGTTGGCTGACCCCAGGGGGGCACTGGACACCCCCACACGTGCTACAATTCCCTGGTGAATTCATCTTCCAACCTCATTACTTTCTCCTCACCTTCCTTTTTTTTCATCAAGTGTGTAACATTCCCGGCCAGCTTTTAGGTGGTAACCTTAGCTCCTACTTGAGAGGATAGACTGCCCAGTAACTTTCTTGCTTACAGCCACCTTTGCCACTTTCGATGAAGTCTGTTCCACTCAGAGCTTTAACTGTGCCTATATCCTGATGACCTGACACTGCCAGTTTTTGCTTCTCCAAGGATCCCCACATTTGTCCTATTTCTGCTGTATTGTCAGTGCTTTTGCCTGCTTAGCTAGATCTTTGCCAGTCATATAAAAACATGTTCTTCTGTCTTGCAGCTTAGGATGCAAGCCTTGCTCAGACCGTCACCTAACTCCAGCACCTCTAAGAGCCTTTCCAGTGTTTGAAAAATTTGTCCACTCTTTCACCAGCTTTCTATTCTTCCATCTTGTCTTAGTTACTTTTTACTCATTGCTGGGACAAATACCAGGTACTCAAAATGAAGGAAGGAAAGGTTTATTTAGCTCACAGTTACTGGAGGTTTCAGACCATATGTGGCTGGCCCAAGGCTGAGTGGAGCAGGACAGAGAGCATCCAGTTCATGGCGGTAGAACAGCAACAAAATGGTGATAGAGGCAGCCAACCAAACACGGCAGCAGAGTGCAACAGCAACAGCTCTAGTCTGTCTCTCTGTCTCTCTTTATATTCCAATCAGGCTCTCTGCCTTAGAATATCCACCCTAGACCACACCCATTGTCCCAGCCCTACTCAGATGGATAATCCCATCAGTATTAAAACACATAATCCCAGGGATCATGGATCAAGTCTCAATCTATAGAAGTCCCTGCCCAATGACTACATGAGGCTTTGGGGAGACAACTAGACATAAACCATAACACACCTGCTCCTTGACCCACTTGGTTAAAAAAGCTCTCATCAAGAGAAACCCAATTTCGTATATCCTTTGGGCACACCTTTCCCTTTTCTTACTCTGAAAGAATCCTGTCCCTATCTTACAGACCCAGTTTCCCCATCAACTAGGCAGACGTTGCTCCCATTGATGAATGAACTCGTTGAATGCTAAAAGCCTCTTTCCTGTCCTTGCTCCCTTGTGCCCAGCCAACTTTCAGTCAAAGTTCCAGCTCACTTCCATGCCTGTAAATATGTACTTACTATGGCAGAATAAAACACAACCATGGTGGTGTCAAGTGGCCCTTGAATGCTGCTGTAGAACTTTATTTCCCTCATGCATTCGTTTTACCGATTTCCTTGCACACCGTTCTTTTCTCAAACTTTAGGCAGTTCTCCACATTCTCAGGGATGATGACCCAGACTGCCATTTCACTGAAGAAGCCATGCAAGTGCTTTCATAGGCTTTCCACCTCTACACGCCCTACGCGGTGTGTGCAAGCTGTCCCTGTGGTCCAGTGGGGCCAGACTTCCCTCTGGCAGGAGGTCTGCTCTCAGTTTCAGATACCTCTCCTGCCATTTCTCTCTGCCTTATCATTCATTTTTACCCTGCACTAGGTCTTTCTCTTCAGCACATAAAATATGCTGGGCTCTCTCCCTTTTTAAAAAGTAGTTGAAAGCTCACTTTCTTCCTGGATATTGCATGGCTTCTGTTTTTTCTTCAAAATTTCTCAAGAGTTGCTGTATTCTTTGTCCATTTCCTCTTTGCTAATTCTGTTGAATTCATTGCCATCAGACCACCCTTCTGCAATCTTGTCACGGCCTCTGAAGATGCTTACACATATCAAGTGTGATTACCTTTTTTCCCCAGTTCTAGGATTCAAACCTGGAGCCTCACATGTGCTAATAAGCAGGTACACCTAGGCCCTCTCTGTCCTCATTTTTTTTTAAACTTTTTTTCTAAAAAGAAAAAACAAACAAAAAAATTAAAAACAATACAGAATTTCTCTAAACAAGATGATATGAATTCAGCAGTGGTTGTTATGTTGCATATTGTCTTCAAATTTGGTCTTTGGATTACCAGATATGAGCATGAAAGTTTGGTAAAAAAAAAAAAATTAAAAAGAAGACAAAATTAAGCATTAATTCCTCCTTTCAATAGACCAGCAGAAATCAGCAGTACAATTATCCAAGGTATCATGTGTATATGCATATATATTTATTTTTACTTCTTCCTTTCTTTTCTCCTTTCCCTCATCCCAGTTATTGCTTCTGTTTAGGCAGTTTATTTCTTTCCCACAGTATCTGTTGCTTCTGAGATTTTATTTACTCTTCCAGGTTCTTACACTTGGGAGACAATATGATGTTTACATGTGGGTCTGATTTAGTTCACTTATGTGTATGGTCTCTAGTTGCATCCATTTATCTATCAAATCCTCAAGTTTATCTTTCTTTATAACTGAGTTATGCGCCATTGTATAAAAATACTACATCTTTTTTACCTATTCCTCCATTGATGGGCATTTGCATTGTTTCTGAGATTTAGCTATGTCTCTCCTCATCCTAACCTGTCAGCATTTGGTAGAGGCATCAAACCCTCAAGGCCATCTACATTAATTTCCCACACTGTGCTGGTTCCTCTTCAGATCTGCAAAGGTGTTCCATGGATCAATCCACACACAAATCTTTTCCCTCCTCAGTTGGTGATCTCATCTAGGCTCCTGGATTTGAACATCAGCTAGATTATGCCCACTCATAAATTTACCCCTTCAACCACATCTTTTTCCTGATTTCTAAACTTTTGTCAGGGCTTTTTGATATATGTAGAGCCCACATGCTCTCTGTGTTTGCTGTTTTTGGCTGGCCCAAGCCCTACTTCTTTTTCACTTAAGTTATAGTTGTCTCCTAACCAAATCCCCTGCTTCAGCCCTTCTCTCCACTGCTCATCCTTGCAGTCTGTTACTGATACCAGGCTGTGTGATCCTATTAGCACGATGGCAGTTCTGGGTCTCCCATGCTCTTCCCACAAACCCCTGCTTGGCTCCCTCCCTCTTCCCGATCATGTCTTTGACTGTCACCTGACCACCACATTTGCAGTGTCAGCCCCTCTCTGCCCAGAAACCTCCTCCTCTGCTTCATTTCTCTGTAAAGTGCCTCTAACCACAGCTAATGTCCTATCAGTTCACTGTTTGTCTCTTCTACCAGAACCCTACTCATCCTATGATGGGAGAACTTTTTATGCATGTTCCCTGGTGTATCTCTAGTGTGCAGCATTTGACAAATCCTTAGTACTCCTCTGTTTAGTGAAGATTACCTTTTCACTAAAACTAGTTATGACTTCTTTGTATTTTACTTGATTCAACATCACTACTTATTTCAACTCCCTGAACTATTTCTCCTGTGGCTTCCCTGACTCCAGATTCCTGACATTTACTTCTCTCTCATTGGCTATTTTTATGGGTCTTTTCTTGACTGGTTCTATTCTCCTAAATATGGAGTCCTTCAGGCTCTACCCTCGACTATCTACCTGCTATGTTATCTTCAGTGCCATTGGCTGATGATGCACGCGTGAGTTTTTCCCCCCTCTATTTTAACCCCTTCTTTGCATTCCAGACAGTCATCTCTAAGTCCTACTCAGCATCACCCCTCAGATAGTTAAGATCTACTATCTTAACTCTTATGGCCAAAGCAATACAGTTAACTTTTTTTTTCTCTTTCTACTGTGTCTCACCTTCAAATATTTTCTGAAAGTCTATGCCAAAAATTTCTTTGAGCCAGATTGCCTGGCACATTGTAACATTGTAAGCACTCTATTACTCTATTTGTTTTCAACATTCTTGGTGGAAGTTTCTCCACCAGTGAAAAATAGTTTGGGTACTTTGCTTAGCTATATATATATATTAGAGATTGACTCCAGGTCCTTTGCATTAAACTATAGCCTCAGTCTTTTCTTACTGTTTTTACCTTGAAACAAGATCTCAAAGTCACTAAGTTTTCCAGGCTATAGTGTGAACTTCCAGTCTTCCTGCAACAGCTTCCCAAGGTGCTTGGATTGCAGGTGTGCACAACTACACTAAGCATTTTCCTTATTTTTAACGTGAAGCTACAAATGAGATAAAATGTATGAAAGAAATACCCATATTGCTTGATTTATGGATATGGGCTGAGGAATTTTACATAAAATAACTCATGAGACATAATTGTCTTTGGGGATATTACTTTTAAAAAGATGGGGAAATTGAGGCCCAGGTAGAAATATAAGCAGAGGGCTTGTGAGATAGCTCAGTAGACTAAGCACCTGCTTAGGCAAGCTCAGGGACTGGGGATTGATAGCTGGCACCATGGGTCACGTGAGCTCCACTCCACCCGAGTATACTAAACAGGCCACTGAGACTGGGCATGGTGGCATACACCTGTAATCCCAACACTGGAGAAGCTGAAAACAGGAGGATCCCTGTGAGGCTGAGCTGCCTAGTGAGACCCTGTACAAAATACATACACACACACACACACACACACACACACACACACACAGAGAGAGAGAAATCGTAAGTAGAATTTCAAAAAGAAAAAATATGTCCATTTCTTAACATATTACCTGTCATGTTTGGTATGTACTCCAAATATAAACTCCTTTTCCTGAGAACTGCCCACATATCTACCTTGGGGTCATTGTCATTCATGTGTAATCATTTGAGAATAGTCAGTTGGTCACAGACTGCATGTACAAGTTTATATCCTTTTTTAAAGAATGTGGCATGGGCAAAAGCAAGGAGCATGGGCCCAAAGTTGGGTCGAAATACAGCCGGGGAGGGCTAATTCCCAAAACCTGGCACAGAAGTATTCTGTGACTGAGGGGGGCCAACAGGTATTTTTCACATGCCCTGTGACTTGTTCTCATTATAACTTCTCTAAATAAGAGGGAAAGGTTCGTTGTGTGTGAAGGATTAAACCGGTAAGAGATCTAGCTCAAATAGATTTTGTGTGTCAGGAAGTGCTGGACGTGCCATTTACTTTCAGACTGAGTGAAGGATTAACACTATAGTCAAGAGTGTCATTTGTTTCTCT
This sequence comes from Myocastor coypus, assembly GCA_004027025.1. Classification (NCBI taxonomy): domain Eukaryota; kingdom Metazoa; phylum Chordata; class Mammalia; order Rodentia; family Myocastoridae; genus Myocastor; species Myocastor coypus. Next base: position 14,322 of record PVJA010027355.1, read on the forward strand.
AATGATTTTAGAGCCTGTGGTTCCACCCAACTCTTTTGTGAGAGGTACTTCAAAATAATATCATTCCTCAGAGAAAGTCCTAAACAATTAGAAAGGTAAAGTCATAGACATAAGGAGCGTTTCTCCTTGTATTTCAATTTGTTCAAATACTTCTCTGTTGAAAAGGAAAACTTTGCTAGCTCTCAATAGCAGCTGCATTTATCATGGTCAAATGAAGGTTAATAACATTGACATCACTTCAGAAGCAGTCAGAATTTTCCCATCTAGTTTCTTTAAGACAGCACTACAAAAGGAAAGAGATTGTGGGTTGAGTTTCACTGGTCTGTAGCCTATAAGCAGCAAATCATCCAAACTTGATAGTTTTGAATGGTAATCTGTGTAATAAGTATTCTTTCATCATTGTAAGTTTCAAACAGCGCTCATTCTGGGCCAGGCTAGTTGTGTAATTTGGCATTTTCTGAAAATTAAATGTGTGCATTTACAGAAGGAAAAAAAAAAAAACCTAAGCTCCTGCTTAGGCAAGTGCAGGGACCAGGGCTGGATCCCAGGTACTGCATGCCATGCCAGCCCCACCCTCAGGGCACAATGAGCCTGTGACTGAGTCTGGGCTGGTGGCACACACCTATAATCCCAGCACTGGGGAGGCTCAAAACAGGAGGATCACTATGACCCAAACTGTGTAGTGAGGCCCTGTACCAAATACATCATAGAGAAAAGAAAAGAAAAGAAAAGAAAAGAAAAGAAAAGAAAAGAAAAGAAAAGAAAAGAAAAGAAAAGAAAAGAAAAGAAAAGAAAGGAAAAGAAAAGAAAGGAAAAGAGAGAAAGAAAGATTTCCTCCCTTACTACCTCCTTGTTCTACAGTTTTCAGTTATTAAACTTTTTAAAGCCAGAGAATAAGCAAGACAATTCTTATCACAAATGATGATCTATCATTGTTCTAGAAAACTTCCTGAGTACAGGTAGTTAAGTCGGGGGATGAAATGACTTTATGTGCACTGTCATCAGGACAGTGCTGAGCACACATCAGCATTAACTGTAGTAATCATAGCAGTCTGTACCTACTAGAAATCCAGACAGTAAGGTAAGGACCCTTTACATACGCTATATCCAATCCTTACAAGAAATTCGCTAAGTATTATTAACCCCTTTTTATAAATAAAGAAAATGAAATTAGGAGTTCAGTAACTAAGTAAAAAATTTACTGAAGTTAGTCTGGGGAGAGAGCACACTGGTCTAAGTTCCTGGCTGACAAGTGCAAGGACCCAGGTTTGATCCCTGTTATCACATGCCACACTGGCCATAGTAAATAAATAAATAAATTAATTAATTAAAAAAAATAATTTACCAAAGTCATCTGGTCAGCCCTTCCCACATTCCCACAGCAACTCAGTTTTATCACCTTAATACAAAACTAGTAATTGTCATGATTGTACAGAGTGTAATACTACTTTTCAGGAGGCACTTAAACCTCGCCAGCAAGCTTCAAAACAGAACTAAAGAACAAAAGACTTTTATTGTTGTTTCTATGTGAATGATTTTTTTTAACTATGAGCTCTACAGTTTTTTTAAAATTTTACTTTAAAGAGTAAAAATAGCAGAAACAAAGATAGAAAAACAGTAACAAGCAAGAGTACATACATATAGTACAGAATTTCAGAACAAGAACAAAAATTTAACAGTGGTTGCATTACATATTTTCATCATCAAATCTGTTTATTTAAACCTTATTTATTTATTTGTGTTATGGCCGGCTCAACTTGCCCTGGGGGTGGGGCTGGAGCAGCATGTGGTGCCAGGGATCAAACTGTGGTCCCTGTGGTTGTGTAAACTTTCCTAGGCAGGCACTTTAGACCGCTGAGCCATCTCACCAGCCCAAATCTGTTCAGATTAATAGATATAGGTATGTAAGATTGGTCAAATAATTAAGCATTAACACTTTCAATAAACCTTAATTTTTTTTAACCCTTCCAAATACATCTTGTATTTCAGTCATTCTAAAAAAAGAAAGAAAATTTATAGGAGTTGAGGATGCAGAAAACACAAGGTCCTGAGTTTGATTCCTAGTACTCCCCAAAATTTATTTATTTATCTATTTATTTATTTTTCTTGTTTTGAGTTTTTATACTAGGGAAACTATATGATATTTGCATATTCTATGGAGTTTTGAATTATAGTAAATACTCTTCTTTATAGCTAGAGGCTATAAACAAAAATATTCTTAAAATGTATTTGATTTCTGATACATGCATTAGGGACTTAGGGCCATGGTACTAATTTTTTATATGTTCATCAAAAGGAGGCATCTTAGGGCTGGTGAGATAGCTCAGTGGTCTAACGCAACTGCTTAGGCAAGCTTAGGCAGGGCCAAGGGACCACAGTTCAATCCCTGTTACTACATACCATGTCAGTCCTGCCCTCAGGGCAGGCTGAACTGGGAAAAAAAAAAAAAAGGCATGTTGGCTCTATGGCCCTAATTTCCTTAGAATTTCTTTGAAATAATATATTGAAGGTGTACCAGTTAATTGTTTATTTTAATATATAATACAGCTGCCTATGTTTTAGGTTGCAAAGTTGAGTATTATGAAAATCTCTACAACTTGAAATTACCATAAAAATTCTTAAAATCGCCCATAAAGCACAGTACTCCTAAGTGTGACTTATGAATTTAATATAGTTTTTTCCTTAATTTAATATTCTTTATACCCCAACTTCAGTTAATCAGGTATTCCTTTCTTGAGGATATTAACCAGGTCATCACTATTTACTACTTGAGTGACGTTTTAAAGTCATTCACAGATTTTCCTATTGGTACCATAATGTTTATTCTCAGTTTCAAGTTTAACTGAATCTATTCTTTTTATATACATAAATGTCTTACTCATATACAAATACTTTAGGCGAACTTTAAAATAATTCCTTTCCACCATTAATTAGCTAGGAATGGTTTTCTTTACTCATGCATGATTAAACTTTCCTATGAATAAGCAAATATTCTTTCATGTTGTATGTAAATAAGTTCCTTGTGTATGTATATGTATGTATGTATGTATATGTGTACATGTGTTCATGCATGTGTGTGTAATCTTAAATTCTTTTATAAGCAAAATATTTTTCTTGTACTTGGAATTGAACTTATGACCTTGAACTTGTCAGGCAAGTGCTATACCTAGCCTATATTCTAGCCTATAAGCTGAGCTATATTCTAGCCTATAAGCTTACACTATTTTATCAAGCAGTGAAAACCAAGATATTTTAGATTAAGGAAATACACTGTATCTGTGTGAAGAACACACCTTTGCGTGTTCAGTCAAATGTAAGGCTGCCAATTTCAAAATTTCGAAGCCAAATGTAAGGCTCCCACAGAAGTACCTGCTGAGACAACTAACTTAAGAATACTCTAGGAAGGATACAATAAAGAAGAGAGGGAGTGTCACCATCCTTGGGGACTGACTGTTCCTGCCCAAGAGTGAGTGGGCAAACACTCCCCATGAAATGATATTGCTGTAAACCTTGTAAGTCAACACTCCCTCTCTAAAGAATTAAATTCATAAATAGCAGTCAGCAAACGTTGAATGAATGACCCTTGGCTCTCCAGAAAAGACAGAAATGACGAGTAAAAGAAAATACTTCACTTTTTCTGTGGATTCCTAAGGCTCCCAAATTGAGCCTAGGTGAAATACTTCATTAATTTTTATATTACATAAAATGATATGCTGTTGTTTCCTCTAATGGCATACAGAGGGGCTTTTGGGTTAGCTCTGGGGGTGAAGCGCCTGCATAGGCAATCCCAGTCAGGCACAGGGGATGGCAGTTGGATCCCTACGCCTACCCTTAAGGCAACCTGAGCCAGCCAAAAAATAAACCTCAAATGGCATGCAACTTCATTGTGGTTAATGGCGTGGGTCTGGGGAAGTTCCAAATCCCTGTTTTGGGGCAGAATTGGAAGAGGTATAAATTAACAAATTAATAATTTATTACATTTCAAAGCAAGGAATTCGGAGGAACTAGAGCCAATAAACCTTATCTGATATCTCTTTATTGAATGTCTTTAATATCTGTGGGCCTTCCCATCAGCAAACTATGAATCACTTTATACAGTAAATGTTCTTAATACTGATTGCACAAAATCTTATAATTTAGCAGGCATTTCATTTTTATAGTAATCTTCTCAACAATCTTATAATTTCAGTGATGTCACCACCTACCAAAGAAGGTAAACTTCTGGTGAGCCAAGGCCATGCCGTATCTGTTTTTATAATCTGTAATCTCATAGAGAAGATAACTTTAAAATTTTTCTTTTTGGATAAACCCCATGTTACCAAGGAAAGCACCAGCTCAGAAACATTAATTTGCTTGAGACCCGTAAGTAACAGACCTGGGAATCTGTCCTACACTTCTACTTCTATGCCAACACTTGGGCATGGTGGCACAAACCTGTAATCTGAACACTCAGGACACTGAAGCAGGAGAATAGTTGTGAGTTCAAGACCAGCCTAGGCTACAAAGTGACCTCACAAGGCCAGCCTGAAGTACACAGCTAGACCCTATGGTCAAAAAGACCAATTGATCAGTCAGTCAATCAAATGCCAATTGTCCAACCTGGCTAGACAAATCTCTTTCAATAAGTGCACATTTATGTATCATATTTATAGTTTTTAAAATTATTTTAGAGAATAAACATAAGACATGTTTCAGGTGGATTTCTCTGATTTTTTGATGTGAATTCTAACCATTCATTTGGGCATTTTATTAAAAGCTCATACATAATTCAATATTTATAAAGGTGATTAATATAATTTTGGAATATGAGGATATCATCGAAGAGGAAGCCATCTCCTTGTCTCATACAGTTTTTAAGAATGCACCAAAGTATGAACTGATAAACCTGTACATTTCTGCTCTTTTTCTGCTTTGTTATAGCTCTTCAGGGAAATGAAAATTGGATAACCTGCTCTCTGTAGCTTAGACATGTGTTAATTCTGTCCTAAATTCAAGCCGCTAAGGTCTTTGCATTTAAGGAAAGCTATCCAAAGGTAATTTCAAAGCCATTTACAGGATGTCAAGTATAATTCCATCCTTTCAATCCCCTTGTTTGATAGCAATTGTGGCAGTTAATTTCATTGTTCAGCATCTCTAACCAGTGATCTTATCACACAATAGAATGAATTAATTCATTTCAATTAACATTCACCTGCTGGTAGGGCCTATCAGCAATCAATGTGCACCTTTACAGGAATGCTCTGAAAGACTTTTCTTCAGTCTTAAATTTCATAACCTATTTCGAATTTCTACTGTATCACTTTTCATGCAGCAAGCAGAATTGAACGTTTGCTTCAGGTTGTTTCCCTTCCTAACCAAGAGTGACATTTTTTTTTTCCTTAAACCCTAGCTGCATTGTGAAAACTAGCATTTTAAAGGATATTACTTTTGCCATGGGACCGGGGATATAGCTCAGTGGCATAAGCGCCTGCCTGGCAAGCAAAAGGTCCTCAGTTCGATCCTTGGTACCTCAAAAATAAATAGATAGATAGATAGATAGATAGATAGATAGATAGATAGATAGATAGATAGATAGATAGATAGATAGATAGATGAAAATAAAAGATTACTTTTGCCTGAGGTGGCTTGGCAAAAATTACCAGTTCTCCTTGGCATGACTGTGAATCATCCAGCTTACAAATGAGTATGATTTTAAGCAAAAGCTTTAACTACTTCAAGCTGTTAATCTTTAATCACTCAATGTCATTTGACATAGTCTCCAGGCATTTTTCCTACTTAAGGAATCACTAGCTATGAGTTAAACTATGAAATAAAAACTTTACCATAAAACAAATCCATGATGTATCTATTATCACTTGTAATCCTTCCTAATGTGTTCATACCTGGCAGCTCCTCCTAGGTTTCCTTTAATTCAATTTCTTCTGCTCATTTATTCGTAATAAGAAAAATAGTATTCATTGTCTCATGATGGATTTTGCCTTTTTAAACTTGTCCTCCTTCTTTGTTAAGCATGCATCTTTCATATTATGTTCCTTGTTTTACACCTTTCCTTTTGGTATCTACTTCCTCAGTATCTGCACTAGCATTTTTAGCATTTTTATGTAGACTTGGAGCAGAATAATTGAATTCTGCTCCATTTTTTCTTTTCTTTTTAATGAACAGAACATATTTATTGGGGGAAGTAAAGCTCCTGTCTGAGGACAGGATGGGGGCCCGAGTGGGTGGTCCCCATTTTTTTGTTTCTGTTGTTGTTTGATTTGGGCTTTTTGGTTGGTGATTTCTTCTTTTCTTTTCTTTTCTTTTCGTTTCTTTTCTTTTTGTCTTTTTGAGACAGGGTCTCATTATGCAGTTCAGGCTGGCCTTGAGATAACTTTTGTAGCCCAGGCTGGTCTTGAACCTGCACCAGTCCTCCTGCCTCAGCCTCCCAAGTTGGTTGGTGATTTCTAAGGGCCACTGAACTTCTAATTTCAGTGAATTCTCCCACAGCACTTCTCTAGCACAGGGATTAGTACATACATAGTGGTAAGGTGGTGGTGATGCTACCTAACACTACTCTATACCCTCCCCTGTGGGGTCCTGGAATAACTGTCACTCCTGCCTTAACTGCAGACATAAGCATGTGGCCCAGCCTTGGCTGATCATGCATCCTGTCCCTGTCTGTTGAGACTATTTAAGTATTAGGATCCAACTCAGGGAGAGCTGCCAGGGCCCATTTTCCTTTCACATGAATGAAACTGTCTATAGTTAAACAAAATAAAACCAACACTCAAAGAGAGGTCTAAGAAGAACCAGAATACAGGAGAAGGGTTCCAACTGCATCCTTTCAGTACTTGGAGTTTGCACTACATTTGGATTTGCCTTCAGTCTTTTGGCTCTTTATTTAAAAAAAAAAAAAAAAAAAAAAAAAAAAAAAAAAAAAAAAAAAAAAAAAAAAAAAAAAAAAAAAAAGCAATGATACAAACTTTCCAAACAAGATAATAGAACATGAACAATGGTTAATATAATGCATAGTTATCATAGTTATCTTCTAAGTAGTTGCTCAGATTATAAGATGTAGGCCTGAAAAGTTGATCAAACAACATGATCACAAACTGTTCTTTTCAATCAGCTAATAGAACTTAGTAGTGTAATTATCTTACCTTCGTGTGCGTGTCTGGGTGTATTTTTTTTTCTTTCCCTTCCTTCTTTTCTCCTTTCACCCATCTCAGTTGTTCTTTCCTTTTAAGCAGTTTCTTCCCCTTTCACATGAGCAGACTTGCTGGGGGTTTTTCTGGGGGAAAAGCAAACCCTTATTTTGAGAAGGTTGATTACATAACAACATGTTTCACAGTTATTAAAAGTTTCATAACTAACACTATGCAAACACCAGTTAATGCCTGATTAACAGTGAATCAGGCATTAACTAATACAATGCCTAATAGTATATTAAGTCACATGCTGCCCAATTGTATGAAATAAAAGGTGAATTCAAAGTAATGTTGGGAGTAGTTTCATACAGATTATATACAGGACTGATAAATGATGCCGGCACACTGTTATAATTTAGAAATCATTCTGACTTGTATATAATTTTTTAGTATATTGTTTTAGAAGTGGTCTGGGCAAGAATTATTAGAGTTAATGGAAAGATCTGAAAATCTGTGGATGCTTGAATGTCTATAGAAATTTATTGTTTATGAAAGAAAGGAAAGCTGATTTGCTACCTTCAGGAGATTCCAAGTGTTCTCATCCGTCAAGCTACCACGGGAGGATGGAAGCCACCAGCCCCATAACAGATACCAAGAAGTCATTTCCACTCACAGGAAACAAAGGACTAATGAGGTGAAGCTATAGGCTTGACAGGATGTTTTTTGTTGTTGTTGTAGTTTGTTTTAACACTGAAAACAGAGCCAGGTTTATCTTTTCAAATGCAAAGTTTTACATGAAAATATGTTTAAAAGTCATCATTGTTTTCCTCTTGATTGACTCCTTCTCCTTGCTGTAGACATCCAAAGAACATGCGCATTGCTAATCAGCTGTACAATCCAGCTGCCCCTTCCAAACTGGAATCTGATTAGGAATTACTAAGGGTTGCCACAAGGGATGGGAAGCAGAACTATGCTCTCAGGGCAAATGGTGGCAGATGCCACCAGTGAAAGAGCAGAACTGTGGTCTGGATCTAGGTAGGATGACAGGCAACCCCGCACTGCACAGGTTCAGCCCACTGTGGATAGGAGGATCCGGGAACACCAGTCTCCCTGATGATGCCGCATGCCCGTACTCGCATTCTTTGTGAACGGGGTAAATATTGTCCTGGCAACTGGAACAATGATGAAATTGAGGCTATAACTTGCAGTAGGCTGCAGTCGTGGTCTGGATTGTATGACATTTTCACTTTGAATGGGGGGTCTGCAATCACCCCATACTCTTGCTCTTTGATCTAGGGATCTGTTTTAGTTTTTTGAACTTGAACTCAAACTGCCATGCTGGTTCCTGTCCTCAACAATCTCTGTGCCAGAAAAGTAAGCATTGAAAGTAGTTTAATGTGGTGCGGGTGCCTTCTGGAACGGTTAAATTCTTGGAAATAGGAGCAGCCAACAGTTTGCACGCAGGGCAGGGATCAGATCACACTTGCCCGCAGACAGCGCCGCTTCTCCACAGACTCTGGTCGCAGGCGGGGAGGCAGAGAAGCATCCAGCATGTGGCGCCTTCCGCTCAACCTGGTCCCAAAGGTAGCTTGTGCAAGTGACAATCCAGACATTCTTACAAATCAGGGAAACAGCCACAGTCTCTTTGGGATGGATGTAGGGGGCCAGCAAGAGCCGAATATCCATGGAAAATGTTTTCTTCCTGCCCCACCAAGGTCTTTGTGTCCCTTGCTTATCACTTTTTTTCTGGAAATGGTTTTTTCAAGGAGGGAAGTCCCCTGGCCATCCATCTCTTTGCAACTAACAGCGACGTCACGGGGCTCAACAGCCCCAGAAGGAGCTTCCTCTGCACCAACCTGGGAGGCTTCCAAGCCACAAGAAGGTTTTATTTCCTGCTGAACAGCACTGGCCATGGCTTTCTTGACCTGTCCAGACCGGGTTGCTTATCCAGAGCAGGCACCAGGAGCCTAGAACTTGAGATGTTCTCCTCTCTTGGACATGGTTGTCATGTTGGGGCCAGGCCAGTCTAAAAGACCTGGACCCCGGACCATGTGCGAGGCCAAAATGCGGGAGCCAGGAGCCAAGGGTCTGCTCTGCCCAGCCTGGCAGCAGTCCTGCACCTGAGGCCACGGCTCTCAACATGATGGAAGCCTGGATTCCCCAAATACTCAATTAGGTGCTGACTGAGTCATTTAGAGGCAAAGCCCTCAAATACATTTTCAAGGAAGAAACACTACCCCTGGGAAATTATAAGAAAAAGAGATATTTGCAGTGATGAAATACTAGAAGAAAGCTTATTATACTAGCATTTTTATTAGTAATATTGTTTTTCTATTAGTGTTCTGATTACATGGCTTCATAAATTTTTAATGTCTTCAATCTTCTTCATTAATTTTAGATAGATTTTTCTTTATTCTTTTACACCAATTGGGAAATATATATATATATATATATATATATATATATATATATATATATATATATATAGTATTGCCATATTTATCTCACATTCACATTTTCCCGTGCTCATTTTCAAAAACAATGAAAGATCATATAAGAATTTGTAAAATAAGTTGTTTGGGGTAAAGGAAGAAATAAAAATACAGATATTTAAAGCTCGGGGTGAGTTAGGGCTACAGTAACACAAATATGCAAAGTTCTGTGTTGATGGTACTATTCTGATATTACAGAAAAGGTAAGTGATCCGTAAAAATCAGTTTCTTAATATTTCTGTTCATCTCATGCTTCCCAGCTGGCTATATTTGTTTAAAATGAAAAATAAAAGAATGCATTTTGTACAAAATTTGATATAATTTTGCCTACTTTTGCTAATAAGGTATATAGTTGATTTTTAGATCTATGACAAAAGAGTTTTTGTCCTGTACATGCTTTTGGATGAGAGACTGATGCTCAGTAACTACTTATATTTTTAAAACTGTTTTATACCCTTGGGCTCAAATATTCTTTTATTCTTACTTCTTTTTTTCTCTTCCTCTTCTTCCTTCTCCATTTTTCTTTTGTGTATGTGTGTGTAGTTAGGAGAGGGTCTACAGGGTCTGTAAGGTCTCACTACATAGATCAGACTCATAGTGATCCCCCTGTTTTCAGCCTCCCAACCGCTGGGATTACAGGCACGCACCACCACGCCCAGTCTCAATCGCCATCTCAGCATGCCCCAGGGATGGGGCTTGCACAGCATGCAGGGGATTGAACCCCGGCCACTGCACTCTGCCTAAGCAGGTGCTTTAGTCTTCTGAGCTATCTGGCAAGCCCCCTCCTTCGTGTCTCTGCAGTTCATGGCATTGAGGGCTCTATCACTGAGCTACACCTCTAACTCATAAGTTATTTAAATCACACCTATGTTTATTTGTTGAGAACGGATTTTTCAATTTGAATTCACATTTCCAAGGTACATATACATTTAACATGATTTTTAAATACTTTTAAAAATCTAATTTACTTATTTATTTGGTACAGGGTCTCACTGTGCATCTCAGATTCCTAGTGATCCTCTTGCCTCAGCCTCTCCAGTGTTGGGATTATAGGTGTGTGGCACAGCACATGGCCCTGAGGATTGGACCCAGGTCCTTGCGCTTGCCAGGCAGAAACTTAGACCACTGAGCTACTTCCCAGGCCTAACATGATTTTTGAAAGTCAAAGTTTTATGAAGAAGTATATCATCCAGTGACTCCCTTCGTCCCACCTATTTCTTCTCTTTGGAAGTAACCACAGTTACTAGTTTCTTACACATCCCTCCACAGATGTTCTTTGCAAATAGGAAACTGTCTATATGAACCTGCATGGGACACAGGGATTCATCGCCCAGACAACCGTTCCTGTAAGAGCGTGTGACCTCCCAACTCCTGGGAGTGCCACCAGCCCCATTCAGAGATCTTCTGGCTGTGGAGTTGCTTATCCAAGGGTATCTACCTCCCAAGCAGTGTGCAACCAGTGGCTGAAGCAGCAGGTGTAAAAGGATCAGCAATTACATCGGGACAAGGGTCGTGAGTTCTCTCTGGGTCTGCTGAAGCTCAGGCCTGCACTGCTGTTTCGGTTCACTACTATACGGCACTGATAACAGCCCCCTTTCCCAGGATGATGGATTGCCTGTGCTAGAGCTAAGACTGTCCTAGCAACAGTGTGACAAAACAGAAGTGTGGCTCTGTCCACAAGTGCTAACCCCAGGACACCACCTAGTAAGTGTCTTGTGCCTTGATCTCAGCCTGAGTCCATTCTCAGGCGAACTTGGACTGTGACCATCAGGAGCAAAAGCGGGCTCAGAAGTAGGGGATGTGATAGCTTTTGAGAGTAGAACCCTTTACCCTTGACTTAGCTGTGGGACCCCATCTAATGGTAAGTGGGACAGGTAGTCCTTGGCACAAGGTTATGGTCCGGTCCTTGAAGCTTTCACTGATAATAAGCCTGTTCATTTCATCAAGGAAGGAAAAATAGTAACACACACAAGAGAACAGAACTTGAAAATTAGGGAGGAGACAGCCAGTGGAACAATAGCATGATTAGATGCCTACTGTGTTTGGTATTCTTGAGACAACAATAAAAGTCTGAGAGTGATTAAAAGCCAAGAGTGAAAGCTTGGCTTGTCCATGGTAGCCAAGAATCTCTTATCTCCTTTGTAAAAGATCAAAGCAAGCTACAGAACAGGCTCTGATCTTAATCAGCATATCTGGGAGCCCAAAATATTAAACTCCCAACTAAGGCAGATCTCCTGTGACAGTGCTAAACACGGCCCTTGCTATGGTTTGGTTCTAAAATATTCCCAAAAGGTCATGGGCTAAGAGCCTGGTTACCAACTCCTGGTGTTATTGGGAAGTGGTGAGCCCTTTCAGAATGGAGGCCTGGCTGAAGGATATAATCCCGAGGGGTTTGACCTTGGAGGGGTTCTCTCGCTCTTTCTCTGCCTCTGCTTCTCTGTATCCCTGCTGCCATGAGGTAAGCAGCTCTGCCCTGCTTGTGGGCCTCTCCAGGATGTTTTATCTCATAGTAGCCCAATATAAACACAGTGCTGATCATGAACCGAAACCTGTGAAACTACAGGAGTCAAAATAAACCCTTCTGTCTTTGAAGCTGCTTCTTTCTGCTTTGTTTTTTCTATTTTTGTGGTGGAATTAGGGGTTTTAACCTAAGTAAATAATTTGCACTGAACTATATGCACAGCAATATATATATATCATATATCTGTTAGTTATTTATCTGTTTGTGTATTTATGAGACAGCACTTGTTATTGCTTGTTATCCTCCTGGCTCATACTCCCAGAGTACTAGAATTACAGCCACCGCCCTCACACCCAACTATCTCAGTACTGACACAGCCCTAGTTAGAAACAATAAGACCCTAGTTGATCCATTGCATGGACAAATCTGTGTCAATGGCCATGAAAAGCTTTTCATTTCCAGATTCTCTGAACTTTCTGAGTCTCTGGAAGAGGACTTCTCTGGCACTCTTCCCCTGTTCCTTCCACTCAGAACAACATATGATCTAAGTAGGCTAGTAGCCCAGAAAAACAAGGCAGGACTTTGTAAAGGCCAGTTAGAAAGGATGGGACCTCAAAGGAGCTACCAACCCTAGCAAGCATGTACCCAGAAAGCCAAGGGAATTGGTGTCAGGAAAATTAGTCCCAAGGGTGCTATATCAAGAAAACTGGGACATAAGACTGCATATGGGAGACTTCGTTCACTTTCCTATCAAACGAGATGTTACAACCTAGCTAGGTTTGCAGCAAACAATGCCAGCTTATAGTATTAGCTATTAAATAAAAGATAAAGTCAATGAGATGCCATCTCATCCTGGTTGGACTACTATTTAAAAAACAACAATAACCCATAAAAGCAGTAAATGGTGACAATATGTGGAGAAAAAGAAATTCACCTCTACTGTTAGTAGAAATGTAAATTAATATAGCTGTTATGCAGAACAGGACCATGTGAGTTCTTACTTATAATACAGTGTGAGAAAATTTGTACTTTCTGTATATCTCAGGATACCACATAGGACCATGACACTGATGGCCTTATCAACCTACAGAATGTGACTAACAGCTGCTCCTGTGGGTGAGTGGTAAGCCCATGAAGATTCAGGGACACAATTAAGAAAAAAATTAAAGCACATTGTTTGAATAGGGTCTCCAAGGACAAAGACATATTATTACCCCTCCTATGTCCCACCAAGCAGGAAGAAACATTTGGAAGCTCACTTATTTGGGTGCTGAAGTCATAATTCCACACACTGGGCATCTTTAAAAGCTTCTCACTTTGAGTGAGACTCAGAGTAGAAAGGAGCTCCAGGGCAGCTCCATGTCCTGGAACACCTTGTGATATTTAGAATCTCAGGCGGGAAGAGCTGTCCTGTGTAGTTTGTGGTATATTCCAGAACTATGTATGTGAGTGTGAATGAGTGGATCAAGCCATGCTATCTGCAGTGGAGCATTATTTACCTTTCAAGAACTCCGATGGGCTATTGGGTCCTGATAAAGATGGAATTTACCCCTGAGATACCAAGAGAGGTGGGTAACTTTATGAGACAGGTGTTAGATCATCACCAGTCTAGATGTTGCCTTGCAGACACACTTTAAATACAATCAACGTTTAAATCTAGAGTTTCAGTAAAGCAGATTACCCTCCACAATATGAGTGGGTCTCATCCAATGCCAGGGGAAACTCTAAAAGGAAAAGATCAAGGTCTTTAGAACAGGAAGAAGGTTTTCTTTTAGTCTACTTTTGAACCCAAGACTGTGATATCAGCTTTCCCTGTGTTCCTCATTACCCTTCTGCTCTGAAAATTATGGATGCACCAGCACTCAGTCACATGAACCAATTCCTTAAAAAAATCTGTTTCCCTTCTACTCTATTCCTCCACATGTGTATACATGTGCATATATGGGTGTATGTATATATTCTTACATGCGGATGTTCCTTGGCTTACAGTAGAATCATGTCTGGCAAACCCATAATAAGCTGAAAATATTGCAATTGAAAATGAACTCAAGCCGGGCGTGGTGGCGCACGTCTGTAATCCCAGCACTCGGGAGGCTGAGGCAGGAGGATCGGTGCAAGTTCGAGACTAGCCTGGGCTACAAAAGTGAGCTCAAGGCCAGCCTGAACTGCACAGTGAGACCCTG
>PVJA010027356.1:0-28629 GCA_004027025.1 Myocastor coypus
CTAAGCATCTTATTTTTATTGAAACATCAGCATCCCTCTATGCTTTCCCAGATGTAGAATGGAACTGGTAAGAAGCATCAGATATAAGGTTCCATTCTGTGATATAAACCAGCTAATGTTTGCAGGGAAAAGAGGCATACTTGAAGTTTCACTTTGCAAAATGTATTACTCCAAAACAAAAACACGTGAGACCAAGCAGAATCCCTCCACCACAACGAGAAGCATAAATTGGCAGTGCTGGCATACATTCTTGAACAGCACACCTGTGGCAAGTGCTGAATTCTGCCAAACTTTCAAAGACACCCTGTTTGGTGGCCTTGGCATGCTTGAAGATAATAAACTGGTTGTTCAGAGGTTTTCAATCCTCATTGTGCATACCAATCCTCAGATGAGCTTTGGTCTCAGCAAAGGGATTGATGAGACCAAAGCAGGATGGAGTGGGGGACAGATAAGCAGGGACCAGGCCAGGGAGCTACTGAGTCACATGGCCCATCTTCCTCTTTTTGACCACTCCAACTACTTGTGTGAAGTTTAAAGGAGACCAAAGGAGGAAGCCTGGCAGGGACAGGATGGACTAGTACAGCCATGAAGTAAGGTCAGGTTCTGCTTATGTTTGATTACAAGAACCAGTAGAATTTGTTGACAGGTGAACAGAAAGAAAAGAACCTAGAAGATCCAATAACAGAGTTGTTTGCCAAGGCACAGACAACTTCAGAAGTTTTTATGTGTTTTGCCTGTGTACATCTTGATGGTCCTTGGGAGATGGCTCCATTTAAATGACTAAGTACCAACACATATTTTATCTAGATTTTTTTTAGATTTACCTAGTTTCCTTGCTAGCTTATAAATGTTTCAGGTGTAAGGAGGGGCTTGTTTTGTTTTGTTTTGAGACAAGGTCTGGCTGTATACTCCAAGCTAGCCATGAACTCACTATATAGTTCAAGTTGGCCTCAAACTCCTAGTAGTCCTGCTTCCACCTCTCCATTCCTGGGATGACAGGTATGTTCCACAGCCTGCAAGGAGGGGCTTTAATATGCCTTGCAATTTTTTGCCCATAGATAAGGAAGTCTCAGTAAATATTCTATGAAGAAAGGACGTGCTCCTGCCAGTGATGAAGCATCAAGGAGTTGGCTGAGTCATGACTCAACTGGAAAGCACCGTTTTGGTTTTCCTGTGTACATAATATTTTAACACCAGTTAAAAAAAAGTCCTTGCCACACCTGAAGCCCTCTGCCAACCCACTTAACCCTCGACCTGCTCACAGTCAGGCTAGGGGTGGGAACAGAGTGACCTAAGGAATTTTCACAAGTTCAACAGCTAGACAATCCCAAAGTTCCCTCTCACCCCTCCCAGATATTTGTGTAGATAATTTGACTGCTTTCGTGAACCCTTTTGAGGCAGATCAGGGTATAGCAAAGCAGCTGGGCAAGTGTGCATGACCTGTCAGCCATGGAGATATAGGACATGTGCACTCGAGCCCTGTACCCAGGGCCATCCAGAAAATGGTATGATTCTTCTCATGAGAAATCAGGCAGGTTTTTTTATTGGCTGATCTACATCTGACATCTGTCATTAAACTCAGGGCAGCTAGGCTCTCTCCCTATGTAAAGCATACTTTTCCAACTGTTGATTGGCCCTCATTCACCCTGCAGAACCTATTTCTTTTCCTACCTTTAATAAAAGTAAAACTTCACATTTTCTGCATTTCTTCACCACATCTTTGTTCAGGATAACAACATAGAAATATGATCTGAAAGGAGTCCATAGCACCCTGATAATACTTTTGGGTAGGGCAAGGATTTAGCTTGCCTACATGGCATGCATGAGCCCTGAGTTTGATTCTTGGTACTAAAAAAGGAGGAGGGTATTTTTGGACTTCCCCCAATGCTCAGTGACGATGAGCCTTAACACGGACATGGTTAGACCCTGTATAATGTATGCAGAACTGACAGAATCCTAATCATTCATGGAGTGACAAGTGAAACAGCCTGGTGTAGGAAAAGAGCCAGCACCTATTGTACCAGGAGAGGTGAACAAAAGGCAGCCTTAAACCTCAGCGTTGGCCTGCTGTGGGAGCTCAGGGGACTGACAGTTGCATCCTAATGTCACAGAAGACAGTATAACACTCGGCCCTTCCAGTGCAGGGCCCATTCTCCAGCTGGCTTTGTTTCCATTGGTTACTGAGAGTGGATGAAGTAAAAACATGTGGCTAGTTATAATGCAGTAACCACTGAGAGACTCAACTGGAGTTTTTTCTTGGTAGAATCTTAAAAAGGAAACTAAAAATGCTGAATTTCAAAAATATTTGCACCGGTAAAGCAAACGAATCAAAATGAAGCAAATCATTCACTATCTCAAACTATTTTCTGCTTAAAATGCATACAGAAATGTAAGTCTTGTTCATTTATGCATTTGAAATGTTTTATCACCCCACTTGAAAAATTTGAATGCTGAGGAATAGGTAGAAAACTTTTACAGAGCCCTGAAATACAATAGGGAAGCAACCAATACAACTTGTGTACTTTTTAAAAAATGTATTTAGTACAGTCTGCAGGGTCTTACTACATAGATCAGACTTGTAATGATTCTCCTGTTTTCAGCCTTCCAAATGCTGGGATTACAGGTGCGTCACCACCCACCCTGGATCTATTCAGCCATCTGCAGGTGCTTTAACTGCTGAGCTATTTGGCCGGCCCTTCAACGTGCATACTCTTAAGTCCCATACAACAGTCAACAAAAATGCCAAAATTCAGTTAACCTTTTCTTCAGCTATCCTCACAAAAGGAGAGAATTATAATTCCAAGAATGTTTTCTCAATCAACCCAATTTTCCTGTAGTTTTCTACAACTGCAGTTCAACCAGGCCCATAAACTGAGGTGTGAGAGGAAGAGCTTGTTCTTTGGCATCTTCTCACTGGAATACTGCATTCATCCTAAGATAGAAAAATGGGCTAGAAACTTGGGCAGGAGAGCTTCAGGCAGCTAAGGATCGATCTCTTACAAGCCGGATCTGCACCAGCTTGAGACCCTAACCCTCCTTTGGGGCTCCAGAGGCCCTTTATGGGTCACATAGGTGAGTTTGTAAGGTTCTTGTTACCATGCATTCTGCTGAACTAATGAATACAAAATATTCTAACAGCCACGGAGATAGCTCACCAGCATAAGCGCCTGCCTGGCAAGTACAGAGTCCTGAGTTTGATCCTCAGTACAAACAAACAAAAAAAACCCTAAATATTCCTATTACTAAGAGGCCTGACACCATGTCTCAACCAGGAAGGGCACCCCAAATACTCTTAGCCCTCTTTCAGCTCCTTGATAATAACTCAGCTTGCAGGGCTTTTGACTTTGAGAGCCATTGGCTGCTCTCTTATCCTGAGACAGAGCAACAGCTGGGCTATTTATTCTCCTGAAGAAAAGTGGTTCTCAGCTGGAGGGATTTTTGCCTGCCACTTTCCAGGACACTTGGCAATGTCTGGGGGGAAAAATGTTGGTTATAACAAGTAGGAGATCACCAGTGGCATCTAGGAGATGGAAACCAGAGACGGCATAAAACATCCACAGTGTACAGAGCTGCCCTCACCACCAAAAAGTACTAGGTCCAAAATGTCATAGTACCAAGTTTAGAAACCCTGCCTTAGGCCAAATGTGAGTGCTGATCATACTTCTCTGCCTGGCCTCCCAAAAGCACAGGCAGCCATGATCCACAGCAGGTAATCACACAGGCCTGGGCTCAGACCTGGTGCTGCTGACCAGTTGGGAGCCTTAGGCATGCATATTCCTTCACTGGTGCACACTCAGCCTCTTAGCATCAAATGGGTATGGTAACAATGCTGCACAGTGGATCTAAAAGCTATCCAGGCTCTTGTGCGCAGATAAGGGATTGCAGCTGCACACAATGGTAAAAGAGAAGGCAGCTACATATATTAAAGAAGTGTTCTGAGCAGCTATGTACCAATAGAAACAAAAGGAGTAGGACAAACAGAAAAAGGGGATTGGGGCAAATAAGCAGTTTTTTGGATTTTAAAGTATATGCACCCCAACCCGGGTGCCTCTTACTAGGTCTCTGGATGTAATTGACCAGTGCTGTTGGCTCAAGGGCTTCTAGCACACAGGCTTGTCCCAGAGTTCACTGATGAAATTATGTACCTATGAGAAGAAGTGCGTATATATGAACCTTTAATGATGTTCAAATGGAGAAAATGTTACTGAATTCAGGCCATGAGATCTAATGCCTTGTACTCCAGCCTGGAATTAAGAGAGATTTTCAGGGCCTTTGTTTTATTTCTGCTTCTCTTAGGACAATGGAAGGAGGAATGGCCTTTGTGTGTTGCCCAAATTTCTATGGATGGAGGGGAAGTGGTCTCCCAGTCCTAATTGTGTTCTGTTTAGTAATACCTGGTCAGTAGGGCTGGTGTGTGAAACATAAATAGTCACACAGCTCAAGACCTGAGACCCTTCAGTAGGTACTTGGTCAGCAGCAGGCTGTATTTCTAAACTACTTTCAGAAAGAGACACACTGCTTTGTTTGGCTTGAGCAACAGAGACCTTGTTTTAATGGATGAGGGCATTGAGGCCTGAAGTGCACCTTTATGCTCAGTGGTAGGGATTTCCAAGCAAGGACATGGGGAGGAGAGCATCAAGGCTGAGAAATCCATGCAGACAGTGCGGAGCCACTGCTACCATCCACGGGATCCAAAGACTCCACACCTCAGCGCTGCTCATTCAACAGGCACTGGTCGCTTTGTGTGACTCTGCTGGTTGGATGGCCTGCCTAACTGGGACATAAGAGCTATGGCAGGCCCAAGCAAGAAGGCTGAGGCCCAACTGTAAGGACTGGACGTCCTGGGGGAAAGCCCCTGGAGCCAGAACCCCAAGGAATGGGAGGCTTGCACAACAAGATGGTTGCTGAAGGCCAAGAGGACATTCCTTGCTGTGCTGAACCAAAATTTATCTCCAGTAGGCTCTGCTTAGCTTCTCCCTTTACCTCACAGCAGGCACTGGCCCTGAATACAGCCTCCTTATGCCAGCCCGCCTGGTACCTGGCAACCCTCAGCCCGGCCCACAGAGCTTTTCCCATATGGATTCTCCGTGGCTGGCATTATATAAGGTGAGAAAATAAATACAAGCCTCCCAGTTAGGTTTCAATTTCAGAAAAATCAAATAATTCTATAGCGTTACTATGTTCATGCAGTATTTATGTATCCCATCTGGTAACCCTGGCCCCTCCCTTTGCAGAGGCATCAGAGCTAGTCACACTCCTCAGGCAATGGCAGCCGACTACAGGTAGCAGCACCCTGTATTGGAAGAGGTGGACCTGAGAGGTGGGCCCAGCTTCCAACATCTCTTGCTCAGCCAAGCCTCCCCCTACCCCTGGTGCCTTTTCCCAGCAAGACAGAGCCCCCTTCCTCTCAGCACCCAGCCCTGTGAGCATGCCTCCAAGAACTTGCTCCCAGACCTTGTACCATCAGCAGAAGTTAGGTCTTTCTTCTCAGAGAATCCAGGCTGACAAAGATGTTTCTGAACTTAGAAGCTGAATTTGAGGGTCCTGGGATCTATTCCTGACCATCATGTTCCTTAGGCAAGTCCCCTGCTAACACCACTATCTTTCTTTATAAAGTGAAGACCAACGTTCCTGCTTTCCCTCTGAGGTTGTGTGAAGTCAAAGATACGTGGTCAAATGTAAAGAACACAAGTCCAAGCTGCATAGTAAGACCCTATACTAAACACATAAAAATTAAATAAAACAAGTGTTTGTTTATCCCTAAAATGGTACGACTCTGGCACCAAAAAAAAAAAGGTACAACTATCATGTGTACAAGCAAAAACTCACACTCTCCCCAGAAGGCAAGTTTTTCTTCGGTGATGCTTACTCTTAACATTTCACAACTTAAATATTATAACACAGGTTTAACAATACCTAAGAATCAATATTAAGTCTGTCAACATGTTACAAAGGAAGCATAGTAGGAGAGAAAAACTGCAGTTCTCATTTCTGTAACTGATCAGTGGGTTGTAGCTGATATTTATAACTATTACCCATTCTATATTCCACTGGCCTTCAGCAAGCACCTCAGCTGGTCTTGGTTCTTTCCCTGGTGGGGTGACCCATACATAATACCTTCATTCCTGAAAGTTCTGGACTACTTACCATCCTGGATTGAGTTGTCACCCACTGATCTTAATAATGTAGTAATACTAGAAGACATCCTAAGGGATTTCCTGCCCTCCAGATACTGTATATTTTTTTTTCTTCCACTGTAGAATAACAGTCCCAATACAATACACCCCTTGATACTCTGGGTCAGTGTCTTTGTTACCCTTTTCTCATTGCTGGGACAAATACCTGACACTCAAAACGAGGGAAGGAAAGGTTTATTTAGCGCACAGGTACTGGAGATTTCAGTCCATATTCAGCTGGCTCCAAGGCAGGGTGGCACATGGCACAGGACAACCTTTCTTGATGGCAGCTATGAGCAAGAGAGCAGGGAGAGCTAGCAGCAGCTCAAGCAGCTAACTTCTCCTCCTACCTTACATTGAAATGCAAATCACCTGCCCCAGGGGAGGTGCAGCACCCACACCCACAATAATCAATTACAAATTCCAGAAGCCAGCCCCAGGACTGCATGAGGCTTTGGGGTAACACCTATACACAAACCGTAACAGTCACCGCTGGCAATATTACAAGTCTCCTTTTAGCTTGCTTTTTCAGAGGCAAGTGGAGAATGACTGTCTTTGCTTCCAGTTCAGTGGTATCATTGTTGTGCTTCCTGCACAAGCCTTCCTCTGTTGGGAGTGGATGAAGCTGGAAATCAGTCACACATGCAGGGCTAAGACAGTGTCAACCGGAGAAGACAGGGAGCTCCTTGAGTCATGCACACAAGATGTTCCAGCTTGCAGGCTGGTTGCTAGTCAGAGAAGTTGAAATTGATATCAACCTCCCTAGGGCATAAATAAACACCTCTGGGATGACTGCCCAGTACTCTTTTCTCACCCAGAAAGAAGCCTCCCCCTGACCTCACCTTTTGCCTCTTGTCTGTATTTTCCAAATTCCCTCACCATTTTCCAACCTGGGACGACTGAATGCTGTCTTGGTTTGTGGCATTCCCTCCTCTGAAGCTAAAACTTCTAGACCAGCAGAAGTACTGGAAACCAAAAGCAAAAGTGTTGCTAGTGTGTCACTAGGGACAGTGATGAGTAGTACCTTCCTCACTCCCATCCCTTATTCTTGGACCCATGAATTTGGGCTGTAGGAGACACAGTACCACAGAGGAGATTCTGATTCAAAGAATACACAGATTTTTGAAGAACTTTGCTCCAACCACTCAAGGTATTGCCACGTAACTGACACTAACTGCATTTTCAAAAGGCTATTCCAGCTGGGCGTGGTGGCTCACGCTTGTAATCCCAGCACTTGGGAGGCTGAGGCAGGAGGATCAGTGCGAGTTCAAGACCAGCCTGAGCTACAAAAGTGAGCTCAAGGCCAGCCTGAACTGCATAGTGAGACCCTGTCTCAAAAAGGCTATTCCACCTTCCTAACAACCAGGCTGCTTCTGGATGGTGAGGATGCTAAGACCAGTGAATTCCTTGAGCCTAAACCCATTGTCTCACTTTTTGGAGTATGAAATGTGCTCCTTGGTCAGAGGCAATGCTGTGTAAAATACTATGCTGTTGGATAAAATATTCTTTAACTCCAGGATGGCAGTTTTCAGCAGAAGCCTTAACATGCAGGGAAGGCAGTCCATACCCAGAGTGTCTATATCAGTAAGGACAGAATGCTGTCCTTCCCATGTTGGGATCAACTCCATACAGTCATCCTGCCATCAGTCATAGGTTGATCATCCTCGGGAATGATGCCATCTCAGACTCAGCATTGACTTCTGCTGCTGGCATATTGGGCATTCAGCACTGGCTGTACCCAGACAGCTTTGGTGAATGCAGAGTCCATGTTGCTGAGCCTGTGGAGAACCACTGAGGTGCCACCCCGGAAAGAAGACAATTGGCCTCCATTTTAATTCACCTTTACCCTACTCCCATTTGTTGTTATACTCAGAGCTATTTCTAGGGAGGTGCTCAAGCAATGCAAATGGATCTAGTTGAGACCCCAAATGTAGTTTCAAAACAAAGCAATAGGTCTGTGTGCAGCCCACCCTACTATGTGAGTTAGGCCAAGCACTGGGATAGAGCTTTGAAAAAGAAGCATTGATATCCCAGGGCAGACAAAGGCCAGCATCAGAGCTGAGTCAGGGGACCCAAACACAAAGTACTTCTGCACACTGCATTATACATATTCCTCCAGACTCAGAGGCTATTACTGGTAACTGGAATGCTTTCTGCATACCTCTCTCTGCACATTGCAGAGGCGCCATTGTGTTTTCTACGTAGCCCAGCTTTCAGAATTCATGTAGCTCCCACCATCCTCACACTCAGCCCTGGGCCACTCCCTTGGTGAATTATTAAAACCTGGGTTTGGCCCTGGGTCCCAACCTTTGTTCCAATTGGATTTAGGGCCCTTTGGCTTCCCGCAATTGCAGATACATCTCTGTCTTTTTTATCATTGTGGGTTACATTGGAAGTAGTACATTGGAACTTACAAGAGTTCCAATAATTTTTCCCTGGGATTAAAATATATGAACCATAGTCCTTGAGGTTCAGTCATTTATAGAGCCCATGTGTAACCTCCATCACTGCCACCATGGACACTTTGTTCATAAGCCTATTGGGCAATGGTGGGTGGCTGAAGAAAAAGATTGACAACTAGCTACAGAATGGATCATCTTAGCCACTTGATTATTAAAGTTGTCTTCTGCTGTGGTCACTTTTTGGTGAGCATTTACATGGGATACAAATATTTTTACATTCTTTGCCCATATGGAAAGGTCTATCCATATACCTCTTCCTCAAATATCTTTGGCACCAATATTCCAATCATGTTCTTTTCAAGTCTCTGACCACTCAGGCAGGCCACTGGCAACACTTTGAATCAGTATGTGGTCATACATCTGGCCACTTTTGCTTCCAGGCAAAATATACAATGAGGTGTAGTGCCCAAAGTTCTGCCCATTGAAATTTCCCTTTACCACTGTCCTTCAGAGATGTGCTGGAAAGGGCCCATAATGTTGCAGCTGTCCCCTTGTGGGTGCATAACGTACAAAACCATCTGTAAACCAGGCCCTAGCCTTCTCTTTTTCTGTTAGCTGATTGTATGATACATCCTAGAAAGCCATAGGTACATCCTGGGAAACAGGCATAACAGCAGAAGTAGGACCAGTGGACATCTAGGTAACTTCACATAACTTGCTTGTGCCCTCTGGGCCTTGTCTGGCTTGGTGATATATGCACCACTTCGATTTAATGATGGACTATTGCTGTGCATGTTCAGCTATGACTTGGTGGAGCAGATAATACTCAGCTCATGATGAGCAGCTCAGTTTGCATAGTAACCTGGCAACCTGTGGTCAGGCATTCAGTTTCTAGTAAGACCCAGTAACAGGTCAGGAGCTGTTTTTCAAGAGAAGAGTAGCTGTCTGAAGACTATGGCAGAACCTTGCTCCAAAACTCTAAAGATGAGTGCTGCAATTCACCTACAGGCCTCCCAGAGACTCCACAGGGCATTCCTGCTTCTCACTGATCTGCTGGCCCATCTAGCCATAGTGGCAGAGCAGTATGTACAGCAGCCTGGACCTGCTGCAGAGCCTTCTGTTCTGGCTCCCACTCAACACTCCTGCTTTCCCTTGGGGTTGTATGCAGTCAAAGGTAAAGAATTACACATGTGGGCAACCCATTCAGGACCCCTCCGTCTCAGGAGCTATTTCTATTCCCAATTCATTTTCCTCAATAAATTTTCCTACTGAAGGAGGAGGAGGAGGAGGAGGAGGAGGAGGAAGAAGAAGAAGAAGAAGAAGAAGAAGAAGAAGAAGAAGAAGAAGAAGAAGAAGAAGAAGAAGAAGAAGAAGAAGAAGAAGAAGAAGAGGAAGAGGAAGAGGAAGAGGAAGAGGAAGAGGAAGAGGAAGAGGAAGAGGAAGAAGAAGAAGAAGAAGAGGAGGAGGAGGAGGAGGAGGAAGAAGAAGAGAACCATATATGTGATATATGTTCATAGTTCCTGTTCCTGTTCCTGTTTCTGGAACCCTAGATCCAAGTCTGCAAGAAACCACCTGCTCTTGCTATCTGCCCTTTCCCATTTGAAAATATAATGGGCCAAGAGTGGCTGCTATGTGAGGTGTCACATTAGAGGAGTTCCCAGGCCCCTAACTTCCTGGGTTCACTGGGAATGGTCTCCTTCCCTCCTGAGTAGGACAATGCCTCTTCCACTCCAAGAGCCTTCACTGCTATCTGAAGATTTTCACATCACAAGAGCTATCATTTTGGAAACATCATCCAGCCTTTTTTAATTTCTCACATTACCTGAACTTTTGTGACCTAGAGGGAGAGAGCCCAGGCTCCAGCCTCCCCTGGCTGGCCCTCAGTGAACAATTCCTCCCATAAGAGAAGTGACTTGCTTTTTGGGGTAGGTCTCCAGGCCAACAAGGAAATCAAACATTAGCCCCATATATGAGCATGAGTAGCTTGTTCTATGATCAACTGCAATTTGCTAATGGGTGAAAGCTAACCTGAGTTGCCCATACCACCCCTCAGGAACATCTTAAGCCCACTGTATCTTAACCCCATTCCGCTGGAAACTACCTTGCTGTCTTTGTTGTGTATTCTAAGAAAAGGCATCCCAGAAAGTTGGGGGCGGCTTCTATTTGGGCAGGCATGAGTCCTTGAAAATCCCGTTATGCTGTTAGGGTTTATGTCTAGTTGTCCCCCAAAAGCCTTATGCAGTCATGGGGCAGGGACTTCTAGAGTTTGAGATTTGACTCATGATCCCTGGGATTATGTGTTTTAGTACTATTGGGGTTCTGGGTCTGAGTCCTTCTGGATTATGGGTGTGGCCTAAGATGGATAGGCTGAGGCAGAGAGCCTGAATGTAATGTGAAGAGAGACAGACTAAACAGACTAACGCTGTTGCTGTCTGCTGCCCCGGTTGGTCTGTTACCATTTTGTTGCTGTTCCGCCACCATAAACTGGATGCTCTCTGCCCTGTTCCATTTAGCCTTGGGCCAGCCGAATATGGACTGAAACCTCCACAAACTGTGAGCTAAATAAACCTTTCCTTCCTTCATTTTGAGTGTCGGGTATTTGTCCCAGCAACAAGTAAAAAGTAACTAAGACACATACAGAGTTTCACCTATCCAGAGCACACTTGTGTACTCCTATATGTGCTCACTTTTACAAAGCAATATGTTTTTTCCTTTGAACTTTTGCACTCAAACAATGTCCTGGAGCCAGACCCTGAGGTCACATTGAACCACAATTGCAGAAGCAAGAGTGAGGGGAAAAGGGGGGGGGGGGACTGATAGCATGGAACGAGGACTGTCTTACGTCATACCCACAGTAGTCCTGACAGCAGGGGAGACTGTGCTCCCAGGGAGGCTAAGGAACCTTTTGTGGGTTAGATCTAAGATGCCCTGCAAGAGCTTCATGTGTTAGAGCACATCAGAGCAGATTCAGAGCGGTTCAGAGCGTATCAGGTATAGTAGCTAACGTTAGGTAGTAGGGTCTAGTCAGAAGAGGCAGCTCAGTGGGGTGTGACCCAGGAGGGCCTGCCTCCTCCCTTCCACTGTCTGCTTCCGGCCACCACAGTGTGAACACCTTTTCTCTGAGGAACCTTCTCCACTCCTTCTTAGGCTTGGAGTAGTCTAACTATGGACTTAAATCTCTGTAAACTGCAAGTCATAATAAAGCTCCCTTCCTTTAAGTTACGGGTATAGAATATTGTGTTTCAAAGATGAGACAGGGACTAAGATGGCTTTTCTCCCAGGAGGAGGAGGGCTGCCCAGACTGTTGAATTCACCAGGCCAACAGAGGGATCCTGAGCAAATGCAGGCTAGAGTGTGCCTCTGTGCACCCCCAAGGAGTAGAGAGGCCAGAGGCAGATCCGCAAGATGCACCTGGGCCCACTGACCACCCTGTAGATGGGATACCAAGAAGGGCAAAGTGGATACGGACACAGAAGGCAGCAAGGACAGGCCCTGGGGGAGGTCTAACCTGCAACCCAGCTCAAATATACCAACTCAGAGGGCCAACGAGATAGCTCAGCAGACTAAGTGCAAGCACGGGGACCATGATTTGATCCCCAGTGCCACATGCTGCACAGGCCCTATCCCCAGGCACACTGAGCCAGCCACCAAGACTAGGCATGGTGGCACATGCTTGTAATCCCAGCACCGGGGAGCCCAAAAACAGGAGACTCAATATGAGTCCAAGCTGCACAATGAGGGGAAAAAAAAAAAGGCTACCAAGTCAGACACCAGACAAGTGTCAGCGCTCCTCTGACGTGCAGGTGGGCCCAGTAGGAAGTACAGAGGACAGCCTTGGCAAGACAGCCATGGCAGCCCAGGAGCCCTGGCTGAGCCCGGGGAGATGAGGCAGCATGGTGGCCGCACCACCCTGGAGCCCAGAAGTGAGCCCTGCACGTGTCCTACAGGTTGCACAGTGAGCCCCAGACAGGGTCTGCGGTACCCCTGGCCTTCCAAGCCCAGCGGCTGCTCTGCCTCCTCACTCCTCTCCCTCCTCACTGTGATCTCCATCTTGCTGTGCTCCTGGCTGGTGCTCAAGCTTTCTGGACTCCCAGACTTGCTCATCTTGCCAGTGTTTCGGTCACTCACAGCGCTTCCTGCAGAACCCTGCAGATCCACTTGGCAGCCTGGACAGAGACACCGCAGCTCTGGCCTTCGGGCCGTCGCCTCCCTCCCTCAGACACTCCAAACTGAAAGGACTTCTTCCTGCCTGGGCAAGAAATCAGCAGGCAGCCACTGAGAACTCAGGATAATCTTTCCAGACCATCATCCCAGGGGGTAAGCACAGCGGAGGACCAGATAGGGACCTGGCAGACCTGAAGCCCCATGAGACCTCCCCACCTCACACAGCACCTGGGGACTGGCCAGAATAGCCTCTCTTACCCCTCCCCACTTAATCCCCCTGGGTGGGAAAATCTGGGTAGGGGCAGGTTCCCTCCTCAGAATTCTGTAAATGAGTGTTCCAGCTGTGAGGTAAGATTTTTAGGAAGCTTTGGAAAGAAACATTAGATCGGTGGTCCCGAGTATGAGGTCCCCTTGCCAGGAGCCCCAACAGCCCTAGGAACTCAATGTAGATGCCAGCTCAGCCCTAATCCAGGCCCACTCTGAGTCAGCATAGGGCAAGATGTTGAGCCCTCTGCTCCCCGTGCCCTCTAGAGGGATCAGCCAGTCCATCAGGCTGACCTCCAGCTCTCAAGGATCCTCCTGCCTCAGCCTTCCAAGTGCTGAGACCACAGACGCACAGCCTAACAGCCACAGGGAGGCCCTGTTGCAGGTATCCAGAGCTGGTCGGGGAAAGGCTCTCTGCGCCGCAGCCTGCGCCTGTGATCCACCTGGCACCTGCTGAAGAAGGGGCTGTTCCTGGAAGCACCAGGTCCCCCTTCAAGGCTCTTCTGAGACACTGCAGGTGTTAAAGTTGGCAGGGGGACATGTGGTCCCATATCTGTGTAGCATGGAGCAGCTTTAATATTTTTTAAAAATTAAAGTCCCCAAATATTATTGTTGGGAGCACTTAGGAGGGCTCTAGTGTGGTGCCTCTTACACAAATATTGTGAATCACAATAACCGTGTTTATCTTCTTTTTCCTTCAGCAAACAAGGAAACATCTGTAGGGGTGCTGCTGTTTATTTATTTTTGAATGAGCATCGTAATGGTGGAAATATTTCGTACGTGATTATAGAGACCCAGGGCTAACATACTGCCCCTGAGGAGAAGCAGGAGTTATTGACAAATAACATAGATGTTCCCTTCAGAAGACCTGAACATGGAATCCTTATCTTTAAGGGGCAGAACTTTGGGCATCTTGCGTCTGAATAAAATGCAAGGGGAGGCACTAGGGAAGGAAGGCAGCCCCAGCAGAGGGTCTGATCTGACAATCTTGAACTATACATCTCTTCCTGTGCCTCGTTTTCCCTTCTTTCTCTGCCTACAAGAGGAGCTGAGAAGCCAGGTGTGGCTGTGGACTGAGGCCTCCAACCTTTTCTGGAGCCAGTGCCCTCTGCAGAATATTCAAGCAGCTGTCATAAGCATCTTGCTTAAAATCGCATATTGGTTGTGTGATTCATGCCCTTAACACAAGAGAAATCAGAGGTGCTCAGGGGCCAGGACAGAGGAAAAAAAGAGAACCTGCCCTGTGAAAAGTCTGGTTATCAAGGGGCTGATCCCTAAGCAGTCTGTGTCCCCTAGTCTACATCCTTGAGAAAAAGGCTGAGATGACTAGCATTTCAGGGGGCTTTAGCTTAGGTTGAGGATGGGAAAAACAGAAACCTAGTCTGCACAGATTTTTATAAAGATTGCTAAAAGCTTTATTTGTAAACAGCCCAAAGTGGGAACAGCGCATGCTCTCAGCAGCTCGCGCTGACCTGGCCGTGGGTAGATCCCGACTGCTCCTGGGTGCTGTTTGCAGATGCACTTCCTGAAAAGACACAGCTCATAGGCCAAGAGAGCCCCCTCCCTGGCAGCTTGCATGCAGAGTACCAGGTGTGACCCTGGATTTTTTCATAAGACCATTGGCTGCATTCCTTTTTCTATAAAATAAGCAAATGATAATAATAGATGTTGACATTATTCCAGGGAAAAAAGAAATGGAAACAACTTAAACCTCCATTATCAGGGGAAGGGGACTTCCAAGGGGCTGGTGCTGGTCAGAAACATAAAGGAATGAGTGACGGTCAACAACACAAGTGCCCCTTCCAGTCCTGGTTAAGAGAGAAATACACTGGCAGGGTGGGCACATGCCGAGGGGGTTGCATTTATAAAACTCTAGAAAGTGCAAATTAACCTATAGTGACAGAAAGCAGGGGTTGGAGGAAGAGAGGATGAGAAGCAGCAGAGGAAATTTTCCTAGTGACAGATGCGCTCACGGCCATGATGTGGTTGGTGATGGCTCGAATGGGCTCAGAGCACTACAACATATGATGCTTGACTTGATGATGAGGAATATTTTGAGCTAACAGAATTGGAGGAAGCAGCAGAAGCCAGAGATCAAACCAACCTTTTCTGCTCTCAGCCTTGCTTTTCACCCCTAAAGCAGGTGGCCAATTCCCCCAGGGAGAGGTGTTCTTCCTGAGTCAGAGGGGACCCCATGCTTGGCTCTGCAGATGATGCTGCTGACCGAGAAGGACCCCAGCAGACAGGCCTTGCTAAGTTCCATTCAGCCTTCCACCATGAGGGCAGACCTTTGTCTGAGATAGCTCTGTTCAACCGTGTCTTCTTCGTCAAATCAGCATTTAAAAATACAGCTTTAAATGCTTGTTTGGGTCTCCTCTTCCTTACAAAGGCTTTGTGCTATATTAAACTTTATTTTCATGCTTTTGTTTTTTTGTTAATTTTATTTATTTATTTTTTTATTGTTTCAGAAACTTTGTTTGTTTATTCACTCATTTTTATGGCTGGCTCAGCCCGCCCCGAGGGTAGGGCTGGAGCAGCATGTGGTGCCGGGGATCGAACCACGGTCCCTGAAGCCGCCTAAGCCTTCCCATGCAGGCGCTTTAGGCCACTGAGCCATCCTGCCAGGCCCCAGCAGGATGGCTCAGTGGTCTAAAGCGCCTGCTTAGGAAGGCTTAGGCAGCTGCAGGGACCGAGGTTTGAGGTTCGATCCCTGGCACCACATGCTGCACCAGCCCTGCCCTCAGGGCAGGCTGAGCCAGCCATAAAAATGAATAAACAAACAAACAAAAGTCTGGCCCCTGGCAGGATGGTTCAGTGGTCTAAAGCACCTGCTTAGGAAAGCTTCAGGGACTGTGGTTCAATCCCCTGCACCAGTCCTGCCCTCAGGGCAGGCTGAGCAGCCCATAAAAATAAATAAATAAGTATTTTCATGCTTTTGACTCGTCAATCCATCTTTTGTTCCACAGCCATCAGCCATGGACTTAGGAGAGGTGAACTTAGGGTCTGTGGCTTCACGAGTGGCTCCTGTATCAAAACTGCAATTAATCATACCAGTAAACGCATGCCATGTATTATGCATCAGTAGCACCTGTGGATTGCCAGGTGCCTTAGCTCTGGTCACCACTCTGAGAAAACCCTCGTGGACTGGGAATCACACAGATCATTTAGGTGACATCCAGGGGGAAGGGAGCTCAGGACGAGGAGTGCATGTGTTGTGAGGATAAGTGGCAGGGCATGGAGGGCTTCTCCTGCCAGCAGGAGCATCTGGTATCTGTCAGGCTGATGAGCAATTCATGGGCACCGTCACAGGCCCACATGACCTTCCGGCTACCAAGTCCACCTTACAGAAGGGGAAACTGAGTTTCAACAAGATTAGGTAACTTCCTGAGTAGTGGCAGGCAGACCAGGATCTGACAGGGCCAGGGGGCACTGCCATCCCAAATGTTAAACTGTGACTATTTCTGGTTAATGAGATTGCAAGTGACTTTTATTTTGTATTTTATCTTTATGTATGTATAGAAATTCTTACAATGAACATGTTCTACTATTGGCCAGACGATATAAGCACTTTATAACAACAAAGTAAAAATTTTCCTGCCCTACAAACACTTTTTTTTATGGCTATCCCAGCCTGCCCTGGGGATGGGGCTGGCACAGCACATGGTGCCAGGGATCAAACTCTGGTCCCTGCGGTTGCCAAAGCTTTCCTAAGCAGGCTCTTTAGACTGCTGAGCCATCTCGCTGGCCCCTCTCCTGCCCTATAGGTAATCATGTTGCTTATTAAGACTGTTAAAGGGCTGGTGAGATAGCTCAGCCCTGCCCGCTTTGGCAAGCAGAGGGACCAGGGTTTGATTACCTGTCCTGCGTGCCACACCAGCCCCGCCCCTGGGGTGAGCTGAGCATGTGACTGAGTCCGGATGTGGTGGCACACACCTGTAATCTCAGTGCTGGGGAGGCTGAAAACAGGAGGATCACTGAGAGGCTAAGCTATATAGTGAGACCCTGTACAAAATACATAAAATGACAAAAAAGATTGTCAAGTGCTAGCTGGACACAGTGGTATGGGCCTTAAGCCTAGTACTTGAGAGGCTGAGACAGGAGGATTGCTGCAAGTTCAAAGCCAGCTTGAACTATATATAGGGAGACATTAAAAAAAAAAAAAAAAAAAAAACTGTCCCAGGACATATTCTTCCTCTCCGATTTTATTTGGATTTTGTTTTGCTTTGTTTTTGTGTGGTGCCAGTGACTGAACTCGGGGCCTTGAGCATGCCATCACCTCTGATTTTAATCTATAAATTAGGAATGGGAGGCTGGGGCTCAGGGGTGAGGTGTGTGCCCACGATGGCTAGCAAGTGAGGGGAGCAGGGTTGGAACCATCCGCATCCTTTTCACAACACTGAACCCCTGTACCCACAACTGACTCTGATTTTTTTCTTCCTCTTCAAACAACTTGAGAAATATTTTCCACATTTCTGTTCTGAGGATTTTCCACGGCTCCTTGGTTGCTTCAAGGACGGCGTGGCGTTTCACACAGATTGGGCACTCTCATCATTTGCTCAGCCATTCTTCTGCCATGGGTCTGCAGTGGGCTTTTTATAGAAAACAAGGATCCCAGAAAGTGCTCGCTAATTTAGCTCCTTCCCAAAAATAACACAGAAAGCAGGGGACCCAGACGCCCAAGGATCTGATTCAGGTTATTCATGCTCCAAAGCAGGGCAGGAAAGAGCTCCACAGAGCTCAGTCTTTCAACTTCTGGAAGGAAGGCAGCAGGGAACCCCATAAGAGTTGCTCTTTTTGAGAAGCCCTTTCTCAAAGTTTAACTCTACTTCCCACAAGATGACACATTTGCCTTTCACTTACAATGAAACAAAAGTTGTCCACCTATCCTGTTCCCTAGGGGCAGCCTTGGGCTATTTGTACCTTAGTGAAGCCGGAATGACAGTGTGCTCTTGGCTGTTAAAGCTTGGGGGTCAGTAGACAGTGGTCCAACGGTCAAATCAAATATGTGTTTGTGTCATCTGTGATCTAATGGATATTTCACTTTTTTTTTTTTTTTTTTTTTTTGTCTTTTTGAGACAGGGACTTGCTGTGCAATTTAGGCTGGCCCTGAACTCACTTTTGTAGTCCAGGCTGGTCTCGAATTCGCACCAATGCTCCTGCCTCAGCCTCCCAAGTGCTGGGATTACAGGCATGTGCCACCACGCCCGGCTGCAATATTTCACATTTTTAAAAATCATGATAAAATACAGATTACATTTATCATTTTAACCATTTTATCCCCAAAGCTCAATAATATTGAATACACATAGCTATTCACATTACCATGCAGCCAATTTCCAGAATTTTAACATCTTACAAAACTATAGTGGGGCCCGGCAGGATGGCTCAGTGGTCTAAAGCGCCTGCTTAGGAAAGCTTGGGCAGCTGCAGGGACCACGGCTCGATCCTTGGCACCACATGCTGTGCCAGCCCTGCCCTCAGGGCAGGCTGAGCCGGTCATAAAAATAAATGAACAAACAGACAAATGTTGTGAAACAAGAAAATAAATAAATAAAATTCAAAAAAAAAAAAAAAAACTATAGTGCTACACCTGTTAAGTCCTCACTCCTCCCTCTTCCAAGCTCCCAGCCAAGAATGTCCATCCTGCCTTCTGTGTGCATTAATTCAACTACCCTGCACACCTTACTTAAATGGAATCAAATGGTATTTTTCTTTTTGTGACTGGCTCATTTCACTTATTGTTATGGTTTATGACTAGTTGTCCCTGCAAAGCCTCATGTAGTGATAGGGCAGACTTCTGGCATTGGTGGCTAGCTCATGATCCACTGGGATTATGGGTGTGAGTACTACACCCAGCGTGGTTCCACTCAGGTGGGTGGACAGCCTGAGTTCAGCTTAAGACTGGCTCTCTGCTGCCATTGTTGCTGTTCTGTATTCACATCACTTACTATATGACTCACTTTCCCATTTGATCCTGATTTAATCAATTTTACCTGAGCAATTATGCTGGCAATCTTATTGGTTAACCATACTTTTGTCTCACCACATGCCCACCTAGCAAGACCCCGTGTTTCCCATCTTGGACCTGCCTCACCTTGTGGTTTCACTCTATAAAAATCCAAACAAAAGGCAGGTTCCTTGGCAACCCACTCAGGTCCCTTCTGTCTGTGTGTCTGTGTGTCTGTGTGTCTGTCTGTCTCTCTCTTTCTGTCTCTCAAATAAAACCTTTATTTCCACCAATAAATATATTCTGCTCTTAACCTCTGTTGTTCTTAAAATTCATTCTTCAATTTCAGAGAACATGAATTCAGCCCAGATATCATTCAGGTTTGGAGTTTATTTCCTCTATATCAACACAGTTACCAGACTGTGGGTAGATATTATGAGACTCAAGAGAGGAAGACATTACTGTCTTCTGGAGGAGGGGGAATGCTCAGTCGGGTCTTGAAGAATGGAAGTTCTCAGGATAAAGAGATATTCCACATCAGGAGGTTGGGGAGATAGCTCAGTAGAATAAGCACATGCCTGTCAAGTGCAAGGGCCTGAGTTCAATCCCTGGTTCTGCAAAATAAAATAAAATAAAATAAAAATAAGAGAGAGAGAGAGAGAGGGAGAGAGAGAGAGACAGAGAGAGAGAGACAGAGAGAGAGAGAGAGAGAGAGAGAGAGACAGACAGAGAGAGAGAGAGAGAGAGAGAGAGAGAGAGAGAGAGAGTCAGTCCACATCGGCAGGACTAGATTTACAAAGCCAGGAGGCACGGAGCACTGTAATGAATGGTAAGCACTATAAGCTTGCAAAGGCAAGATCAGGCACTAATCTCTGGTGGTCTAGGACTTATACAGGATAAGCAAGCAGGAAGCACCAAGGTAGAATGGCTTGTCATTGGGGATTGGTTTATACGTGTACCACAGTGACCAGCTGTGCATCACAGTGACCAGCCATTTCTAAGAGACAGAAGCAACTGGAACTGCAGCAGGAACTATTACCTGGGAAACTAAGAAACTGAAGTATACTGGCTGGGCTGGAGGGCAAGGGGTGAGGGAAGCATTTTCTGCTACAAGCTGTCTCAGATGCACTCATGCCTCATACTTACCTATCTAATTTACTTTGCATGGTGCTGGTGGTTAAACTCAGGGCTTCTCACACCCTTGCCAAATGTTCCATCACTAAGCTAAGTTCCCAGGCCTGCATTTTAATATCTGTAGATGGGCTGAAGACAAAATGTTTTTTTGTTTTTTTGTTTTTTGTTTTTTTTCCACAAGCTACCTACCAGCATGAGCAAGGCTAAGCTGAAAATTGAATCTCAGAAATAAACGAGATTGTGGTATAAGCATGAAACACTCAAGGAACCATGGTTAGTGCAGATTCACCCACTTCCAAGGTGGTGACATGTTTAGGACAAAACTGTACATTGACATAGTATGTCCTTACCCTGCCTTCTTTATGGGCCAGTTTGGGATGTGGAAATCCCCTTCCTCTCCTGAACAGTGAGGTCAGCACGCAGGTGTGAGATGGAGCTTGGCTTGTTCCTTTTATGATGGTCAACTTGTCCCTTCTACCACTGCTTCTATTCAGTTTCAAAAAAAAGCACCCTTCCCCTCCTCGGGACTAGCTAACAAATAGTGGCTGGCTCAGGGGTCTTTGTCCCCACCCACCCCAAGGCACTGACCTCCTGGCACCTCCCTGTGCATTACTAAATTTGTCTCTTTCTTATTTCATCCTTCCACCATAGCCCTCATACAGGGAGTTGGGGATCTTGGCCAGGTCCCTAACAGCAACGTGGCCCAGCTGGTTGGACTGAAGGACCAGGCAGCATGAACTCTTCCTACAGAGCAAACAGAGTACGCCTAGGAAGACAGTTGTAAGCCCAAGAAAAAGGTTGTGGTTATTCAGGGTAAAGACATGCATAGCTTTTTTCTTTCTTTTTCTTTCTTTCTTTCTTTCTTTCTTTCTTTCTTTCTTTTTTTCTTTCTTTCTTTCTTTTTTTCTTTCTTTCTTTCTTTCTTTGAGACAG
The DNA here is from genome assembly GCA_004027025.1 of Myocastor coypus. Lineage (NCBI taxonomy): Eukaryota > Metazoa > Chordata > Mammalia > Rodentia > Myocastoridae > Myocastor > Myocastor coypus. The sequence continues at coordinate 21,021 of PVJA010027356.1, forward strand.
GGTCTCATTGTGTAGTTCAAGCTGAACTTGAACTCACTATGTAGCTCTCAAACTTGTGGTGATCCTCCTGCCTCAGCCTCTAAGTGCTGGGATTATAGGTGTGTGTCACCACACCTAGCAATACATACATAGCTTTGAGGGGGGGATGAATTTTGAAGTTTGAGATCTAAAATTCAGTTATTTTACATCTAACCACATTACAATGACCAACAAACTAATCATTTTTCTCTCCCCTGAAACTGTACTAATTATCAGGATGACTAATTTAAAGCTCTTTCCCTCTCCATCTTCCCTTATTGTCTGATGAAAAAACTCAAAGGGGATTGCGCAGGTGAATGGGAACACATTGCCCCAGAAAAGTTGGGTGACCTAAGAAATGTCACTGAACAGTGTGTCTACACCCTGCCACACGCCCTTCAGTCTCTTTGTCAAGGAACTGCAGTAGCAGCAGGGTGGAGAGCCTGAGCCAAGGGCCTACAGCAAGAATCCCTTTAATTTTAAAACTATCATCCGTTATTATTGGAAAACCATATCATTGCAATGGCTTTCCTCTGATCAGTTGTGTGGGTTTTTTGTTGTTTTGCTTTTTCTTGTGAATTGTCTGAGAACTTTATTTTTTTAATTTAAAATTAACAATGGTTATATTTCATATTTTCATCATCAGATCAGTTTATATTAATAGATATAGGTATATAAGATTGATCAGCCAGGTGTGGTGGTGCACGTCTGTAATCCTAACACTTGGGAGGCTGAAGATTGGTGCAAGTTCGAGACCAGCCTGTGCTACAAAAGTGAGTTCAAGGCCAGCCTGAACTGCACAGTGAGACCTTGTCTCAAAAAGGCACAAAAAAAAAAAAAAAAAAAAAATTGATCAAACAATTAAACATTAACACTTTCAATAAACATTACTTTTTTTTTTCTTTTCCCCTTTCAACATCAATAGGAAGGTGGGTCATGCCCACACACTGTGCTCTGTAGAACTATTGTGAGGACAATATGCAATGTGTCAACTGTTTTTGTTTTTTAATATAGCATAGGTTTGGTTGACCCAGTGAGGCAGGTAGAAACCATGGGAACTTAAACACATTAATTTTCAGCTCTCTGGAACTCAGCAAGAGTCAGGCAAAGAACATCTTTAGGATCTACCCATCTCTCTACAGTGACAATTGACACCAGGGATGTCACTCAGGGTGGAGCCTGTCCTCAGTGAGCTCATATATGAGGGGCTGGGCTCAGTCCCAGGACCTAAAGGGGAAAAAAAAAAGGGAAAACTTGGAGAAGGATGTGCAGAGTCCCTGCAAGACCACAGCCCTTGCAGTCCAAGTGCAGTCACTTTTGTTTTCTCTGTGCGGTAATGCCCGTCCTGGAATCTTTCCTGCTGCCTTCCTTTCTGTCATTGCAGAGGAAGGGGAGGCCACTGAGAATGCAGGTTTGGAGTCTGGCAGAAGAGGTTGGAAGCCTGATTGTACTCCTTGTAGAATAAATCCATATTGGGGCTGGGGAGATAGCTCCGAGGCACAAGTGCCTGCTGGGCAAGTGCAAGGTCGTGAGTTCGAACCCTGGTCCCACAAAAAAAAAAAAAAAAAAAAAAAGAATAAATCCATATAAATGTACAACTTCTTAACCACATCGTTTCCATTTCTTTATACTTACAAACAGCACTGCCTCAAATACCTTCGTACATGAGCACATCTGACATCTGCAGTTCTGAGATAAGCAGAGATCACATTAAACCTCCTCCCTGCCCCATATACCTACTAGAAATGAACAAGCATGGGTCAGTAAGCCTGAGGACCATAGCTACAACCCATGACACCTGTCTTAACTCAGCTCTGCCCCTGATAACCCCCTGTGCTTTCTTAAGCTTTGTCCCTAATGGGAAATGACAGCTCCTTTTCACAGAGGCCCCCAGGGCCCCCTCCATCCCTGTACAAGACTTTCCAGCCTATACCAAAGTAGCCCGTCTGGTCTCTAGTGCCAGAGTGGTCCCTAAAGAAAACCTATCTGGTGAGCACCTACCTCTGTCACCTTTTCTTTCTCCTAACAGTAGAAAACTCTGATTTCCCATGGCAAACACTTTTGTCCATCTACCAAAACCACTCCCCTGCTTGCTTTAGAATAAGATCCCAGTGCTATTCACACAGCCAAGCATCAAGTGCCTGAACCCACCAAGCCATCTCCCTCTCTTGTCAGTGTGTCCGGGCCGCACACACGTGTCCGTCTTAAGTGCAGAAAAGGATGGTGGAGTCTCCTAGAGGTTTCCGGAGAGACATTTTTCAGGGAAGAGCTATCCTTTCCTGGCTGGGCATTGTCATATAAGGACCGGATACTGTACACTTCAGCAGCTGATGGCACCACCATAAGGGGAGACAAGGTTCCCCCACTCCCTTGGCTGGAGGGTATCAGGATGGGACAAGCAAGTGCCAGGTTCCTCATTATACCAGTTCCCAACCAATTCTGGAATTTCTCACTACTGTGCTTTTTGTTTGTTTATTTTTATGGCTGGCTCAGCCTGCCCTGAGGGCAGGGCTGGTGCAGCATGTGGTACTGGGATCGAACTGCGAACTGCGGTCCCTGCACCCGCCTGCAGGAGCTTTAGACCACTGAGCCATCCTGCCAGGCCCTGACTACCGTGCTTTTTGTGTGGGCAATAAATGTCTGGCTGTGACAGTCTTAGTTGAAATTTCTACCCATGGCAGCTGAACACATTCTAGCTCCTACACTTCAAATTATTCCCTAGAGTAGTAGTACCCCAGGCATAGAATTTCTAGATCTATATTACTGGTATAAATAGAGCAATTCACCCCAGAAGCTTCAATTGACACTCCCATCAGCCTACATGCCTCAGTAACACCAAGTCACTGAGGCAGCACTCTTTAAAACTCATTGCCAACTTTGTAAGCAAATTCTACTGTCTCACAGTCTGTGTTTTTCTGTTTTTCTTTTTTTCTTTTTTCTTTTTTTTTTTTCTTTTTTTAACCTCCCTTTGATGGAGTGCAGCTGCTGTGTGACTGGACTTGCTTGGCCCATGGCATCCCACCCAGGACCAAAGAGGACAGTGAAGCGAGGAGCAGGTTTCCAAAGCAGAGACTGCCTGGGGGAAGAGCCAGCAGTGACTTCCCTGGGAGTGATCAAATCCTCAGCCAGATAAAGTGGAAGTGTGAAGCTTGCAGGAACTTGGAGGAGGGGACCAGGGACCACAGGCCACAGCGGGCTCCACCCAGGCGCAGCCCCCTGATGCACTGACCTCAAAGGCCTAAGCCAGACTGTAGGGGCTGTGTGTGCCCACCCAGAGGGTGTCTTAAAGCTCTGTCTTGGCCCCTGCGTGTTTTTTTTTTTTTTTTTTTAATAGAACAGAAAATGGACAAAGTCAAAATGATCTGCTACTGAAAGCCATCTTCATAAATTTGTGTGCTTAAGATACTAGAGACTGAACACAGCTTTTTTTGCTACAGTAATCACACCTGGCCATTGCCACAGGAGTCCTGGCTTTGCAGAAAGCAGCATCCTGTTTCTGGAGCCTCCACGAGGAGTGCACAAACCTGAAAAGCTGGATGTTGAACTTGGTGCAGAATATTGGAGATGAGAACAGCCTCCCACCATGAAGTCGGGTTGCAGAGTAGCAGAGACCACTAGCAGCTCAGTGTTGCACTTGGGTCACCTGTGAGGCCTACGTGCAGAGGTGCCACCCACCAACTTCTGCTCAAAGCCTGTTGGAGTGTTGGCCTTGGGTTGGGATTGGGAACAGTGCTGGGGTACAGTTCTAGAGCTGGCAGCAGCACAGCCCAGGAGGAGGTATCTTAGTTACTTTTCTCTATTGCTGGGACAAATACCTGACACACAGGGAAGGAAAGGTTTGTTTAGCTCACAGTTACTGGAGGTTTCATAATATAAAGCAGCCTGAATGACATAGCAAGACCTCGAGACTACGCTGCCATGTCCTGGATGATTCGCTCAATACCTCTGAGAGACCGCCACTGAGGGCCAGGGAGATAGCTCAGTGGAATAAGTTCTTGCCTGGCAAGTGCAAGATCCTGAGTTCGATCCCTGGTTTAAAAAAAAAAAAAATGCTTGTGAGAGACCACCGCCTGGGCAAAGGAGGACATCTGACAGTGCAAACTGTCAGTTTAATGGCTGGTGCCTGTATGGCCCTGCCCCTCGAGCTCTGTCCTGGTCCTCTGGCCACACCCCTCAAGCCACTGGCTGCTCCTCCAGTAACATCTGCCCCATGACCTACATGAGGCTTTGGAGGGACAACTAGACACAAGCCATAACAGGAGGCAAAGGGCTGGAAGCTGCCACTGATTCTGTTTGAAAATCTATGTGACTGGAACATTTGCTACAGAAGAAACAAGCTGCTTCCCTCTATCAAAAGCCTTCTCAAGAGAACTAATGTATCTGGCAATTTTTTTCTAGGACAAGCATGCAACATTGGGGCTTAATTAACCAACCCAATGAATAGGAGCATCTGTATTTTAGGATAAATGTACACTTGTAGATGTTATTATTGCCTGCTGGTATAATAAAGAATGGTCTTTTTTTTTTTTGTGTGTGTGTGTGTGTGTGTGTGTGTGTGTGTGGGACCGGGGTTCAAACTCACGACCTTGCACTTGCCCAGCAGGCACTTGTGCCTCGGAGCCATCTCCCCAGCTCCCAAGAATGGTCTTTAATGTTGATTCTTTTTTTTTTTAATTTTTTTTATTTTTGAGACAGGGTCTCACTGTGCAGTTCAGGCTGGCTTTGAGCTCACTTTTGTAGCCCAGGCTGGTCTCGAACTCACAACGATCCTCCTGCCTCAGCCTCCCAAGTGCTGAGATTACAGACGTGAGCCACCATGCCCGGCTAATGTTGATTCTTATGAGAGAGAGAGAGAGAGAGAGAGAGAGACAGACAGACAGACAGACAGAGAGACAGAGACAGAGACAGAGACAGAGAGACAGAGACAGAGACAGACTGAACCCACAACTGTCACACTGAGCTGCAACTCAGCCTTTTTAAAATGTTGAGATGGGGTCTCACTAAGTCACCAAATTACCCCAGCTGGGGTCACATCTGTGATTTGGCAGTCCTGGCCTACCAGGGTGTTGGGATCACCAGTGTGCATCACAACACCCACCTCAAATGTGAACTGAGACAAAATTAGGTATAAGAAGTTTTCTTATATGGAAACTCAAAAACAACACTTATCTGCAAGCAGGTGCAGGGGCCAGTGGTTTGATCCCTGGGCCTGCCAAGCCAGCCCCACCTCTGGGGTGCACTAAGACAGCAATTGAGACTGGGTTTGGTGGTACACACCTGTAATCCCAATTCTTGGGAGGCTGCAAACAGGCAGATCACTATGAGTCCAATCTAGTAGTGAGATCCTGAACACCCTGTAGACCCTTCCCTACTGTTATGGTTTATGACTAGTTGTCCCCGCAAAGCCTCATGCAATCATGGGCAGGGACTTCTAGAGTTTGAGACATGAATGATGATCCAATGGGATTATGTATTTTACTACTGTTGGGATTATAGTCTGAGTTGTGCTGAGACTATGGGTGTGGCCTGAGGCTGATAGGCTAAGGCAGAGAGCCTGATGTAATTTAAAGAGAAACAGAGAGACAGACTAGAGTAGCTGTTGCTCTGCTGCCCTGATTGATTGGCTGCCTCTGCCACCATTTTGTTGCTGTTCTACCGCCATGAACTGCTGCTCTCTGCCATGTGCCACTCAGCCTTGGGCCAGCTGAATATGAACTGAAACCTCCACAAACTGTGAGCTAAATAAACCTTTCCTTCTTTCATTTTGGGTGTCAGATATTGTTCCAGCAACAAGTAAAAAGTAACTAAGGGGCCCAGCAGGATGGCTCAGTGGTCTAAAGCGCCTGCTTAGGAAAGCTTGGGCAGCTGCAGGGACTGCAGTTCGATCCCTGGCACCACATGCTGCACCAGCCCTGCCCTCAGGGCAGGCTGAGCTGGCCATAAAAATAAACAAACAAACAAAAGTTCTGAAACAAGAAAAAAAAATTAAAATTAAATTAAAAAGTTCTTTTTAAAAAAAAGTAACTAAGACACCTACAATGCAAAAAGAAAAGAAAAGAGAAAAGAAAAGAAAAGAAATAGATCCTGTTTTGGGCCCTCCTTTCCAAAATGATGAAAGAAAGAAGGAACAACAGTCATGCCAAAAAGGGCCGTGGTCATGTGCAGCCTATTTGCTGCATGAACTGCACCCAGTGCATACTGGATAAGGCCATTAAGAAGTCTGTCATTTGGAATACAGTGGAGGCCGCCACCATCAGGAATATTTCCAAAGCGAGTGTCTTCGACGGTTATGTGCTTCCCAAGCTGCATGTGAAGCTGCGTCACTGTGCCAGTAGTGCCATTCACAGCAAAGTGGTCAGAAATCAGTCTTCTGAAGCCCACAAAGACCGAACACCCCCACCCTGACTTAGACCTGCTGGTGCTGCCCCACAACCTCCAGCAAGGCTCGTGTAAGGAGCTGGGTCTTAATGGACTGAAGAAAACTCTCAAGAAAGAAATAATAAATTGAATGTTATACTTTTTAAAAAGCTAATTAATGATAAATAAAAAATAGCATGCTTTCAGAAACACTGGCGGAGAACATTCCAGGTTTTCAAACAAAGAATTTAAGGATTTTTTTAAATCAAGGTTTTTAAAGACTTGGAACAGCAGAAAGAAGGGTTGTGGTGGGGGGAAAAAAAAGAAAAAGAAAAGTCAAATAAATTTGACTTCACAATTTGAATTTGAAGTGGGGAGCGTCACTCAGGGGTGGAGTACTTGCGGGCTGTGCTGAGGTCCTGGGTTTGATTCCCATCATCACAAATAAATAATAACCTGAACTTGAATGTTCTAATTAACTGGGTTAATTCATGTATAAGACCTTCATTCTGTCTCTGTCCTCTTGGACTCTGGGTCCCAGTTTTTTGTTTTTTTTTTTTTCGTATTGTTGTTTTGTTTTGCCAGAGCCTGAATCCAGAGCCTTCACAGTAAGCTACATCTCATCTCTTCTTTTCTTCTTATTATTATTTTGAGAAATATTCTCACTAAGGCACTACCTGGCCCAGGCCCTCCTGAGCTTGTAAGCTTCCTGCTTCAGCCCCTGGAGTGCCAGGATCACACGTGTGCACCACCACACCAGCTCTTGCCGGCCCTCACAGTGCTCCTCTAGCCTTGTCTCAGGAAAGCTGAACTAATGAAGTTCAATACACAAACCCTGTGGAAAGAGCTACAGGTCCTGCCCAGCAAGGGAGGAGGCCGAAGCAACCAAGGGCACTGGCTCGCACGCAGGGCAGGCTCGGGGCAGCTCAGCGGGTCCTCAGAATCTATGGTGCCATCCTGGAGCCTCCTTACCTCTTCACCTTACTGTGGCCAAAAGCACTTCCCAGGAGGGCCACTGTGATTTCAAACATGAAAACCAGAGCCACGGCTTGGGATATAGCTCAGTGCCACAAGGGCCTGGCAAACAGAAGGTCCTCAGTCCAATTCCTGGTACTAAAAGGTAAAAAAATAAAAGAAATAACTAAAACCAACCCTGCAGGATTTAAGGGTCTACTTTTCATTTGCAGTTTACATTGTTAGGTTAATCTAATTTGATTTTTTTTTTTTTTTTTTT
>PVJA010027357.1:0-28673 GCA_004027025.1 Myocastor coypus
CCCTAGTTTACAGGCTGTAAAGGCTGTGGGTAGCCTACCCCACGAAATTCTCCATGTTTCTAGTTTCATTATAGGAGGCAATTCTAGGTGATAACCTGTTCCCAAGACTGAGGCCTGCAGCACGTGCATGTCTGAACTGCTTGGTGGCCGTGCTGTCACTGGTGATGCAGGCAGGTGTGACCATGTGTGTCTGAGTCATTTCACTAATACAGATTAATAAAGGGATGCCCAGTGGGACAGGCACCCGGTGGTGAGACCCATGGGCCAGGCCTCACTGTGAGTGTGGCTGGGTGCAGCAGGAGCGCTGCTGCGGATGAGAATGCTGGCTTTCGTGCTGATGAAGTTACCACAGAGACAGTGCAGACGAAATGTCTTTTAAAAGTAATTCTGTATTACCACTTTGGGTCTTTTCTATAATTCTCTCTGGTAGGGGAATCAACATCTTCTGCCCTCTTTTATAGATAGAGTGATTTGCCCATGGTCCCATCAAGATAAGCTGTGGAACTGAGATGAAAATGGATCTTCTCATGCTCTTTAGTGCTTGTTGTATCTGTGCTAGGTTAGCAGAGAACATTTCACAGCATTTCCCACGGTGGGCGAGGCTGACATTTTGTGGTGTGGGTGTTACCGATAGAACATATCACAACCGACTCCTGATCATGTGCCTTCAAGCTAATGTGTCTAAAGACTTTGGGGCCTTCAGACAGGGAGGGAGCTTAATGTTTGATGGTCTAGTACTGCTAGAGAACCATGTAGCTACCTATAAATGACCTGTATCGTGCTAATCACAAGCCAAGCGCTGGATGAGTGTGAGCAGGAGAAGCCAACATGAGAAGTTGAGGCGAAAACGTTGGGGGTTATCCTGCCGTCCTTACGTCCTTGCGCACCCTGGATTCTGTGCTTTCTCTTGCAGATGCTGAAAATGTCATCTAAGGAGAAATACCCCTTGTTTACTTTCGTACATGGACATTCCAGAGACTATGATTTTACATCTGCTATGACCAGTGAAGAAGACTTTTTCTCACAGGATGAAAAGAAAAGATTAAAAAGATTCAGCACAGAGGAGTTTGTTCTGTTATAGGGATGAACACTTGCTGAGAACTCATTTGACGGGAAGATGAAGAGTAATAAGTACATTCAAAACTGCTTTCACTAATAGACAAATTTTATACATTCTCTTAAAAAATTTTGGAAATACATGAATTTAAAGATACTTTTCTGAAGTGATTGAATGACTCCTGTTCTCTAATAAATATGAGGTGAATCTGGTTGCATTTCTGTCCCCTGAGGTCTGCTGATGTATCTCCTCCTCGACTGTGAGCCTGCAGCCTTGCAGTCTTTGGAGCCTCCCACCTATGTGGCCCTGGAAGCCTGGGATTGCCAGATAGTTGCAAAGCCTGGGTGTCTGTCATGACCAGAGGGCAGAGAAGGCGTCTTCGGTGGTACCAAGAGTCCTCCTCTTCATGGAGCTGGAGGGCTCTTTGGGATGTATCCTAGCAGATAGTACAGCCCTCGTTAGCTGTGATGTACATGTAGTTATATAAGCAGAAGGCTTGAGCTAAGGTGATGCTTAACATTATGATCTTACAGTGGCCCCTGTTGTGCTTGCAGGTACAGGTTTTATGGAGGGTGAATATGAAGTGTTAGCTCTTCCCACAGATGGAAAGGTTATGCTGTTAGCAGTACCTATATCTATTCAGGTCAGATACAGGAAATATGAAATAGTAGTGGTGTTATTTCCTATCTCAAAAATGGAATTTTAGGAAAATTCAGCTTATATGGTTTTTTTTTTTTTTTTGTCTTTTTGAGACAGGGTCTCGTTATGCAGTTGAGGCTGGCCTTGAGCTCACTTTTGTAGCCCAGGCTGGTCTCGAACTCGCACTGATCCTCCTGCCTCAGCCTCCCGAGTGCTGGGATTACAGGTGTGTGCCACCACGCCCAGCACTTATATGGTTTTTAAATCTGCAAATAAGCACCAGAGAAGACATTGATAGATTCTCCACTGATTTTGGGTAAAGCAGAGTACTTGTGTTTAGAATCCAAGGCCATTTACAAGGTAAATCTACCTTACTTGTGCTATGTGCTATTTAAAGGCAAATTTGTGATGTAAAATATCAGTTATTAATGAGCCAGGTTTATAAAATAAATACTTTTAATAAAGATACGTGAACCTAAAATGCCTTTGGGTTTGAATGTTGAGAGTATTTTAATCCTTTCATTTGAAAAATGATTATATCCAGTGAGTTCTCTTTATTTATAATGGAAGCAGATAATGTTCCTCTGAAAGCAAAATATTAGCTTACATTATCAAGTTCTGTGTTTAGGTGACTCACCATGAAGGCAGAGTTTCACATCATCTGAAGTCACTGATCTTTGCTGTCAGAAGAGCCTGTGTGTGTAGAGCCCCTTCTGAAGTGGCAGCGGAAATGGCCTGGCAGCTTCATGTGTCCAAGGAGAGAAATGGGCATCACGTTTTGGTGTATGGAACTGAAGTGGTCTGAAGTCTAAAGGTGTCCCCTCCCCTCCCCTAGATGAAACCTGGACACGTTCAGTCCAGCACCATGCCGGAATGTCACATGGAAGGGGGACGAGAAGCTGGTGACATGCTGGGTTCCACGCGCATGGCTGGCCCTTGTGTCTAAGCGTGGGGGTTTCTGTGTGCACACAGCCACAGCGCCCACAGAGCCCAGCATTCAACGTATCCAGCCTACAGATGCATCTGAACCGATGGTCTGTGTTCTCTGACAGCCGTATGAAAGCCGAGAGTTTCAGGATAGCCTTGTTATCTCCCCAGCTTGCTTAGGGATCATTTTTAAGTGGAAGTTTGGAATGAGACAGGATTGTCTGTGGACACAGATGAGGCCAGAAGAGGCAGAGCTTCCTGGGCATTGAGTTGCCCTGGAAACATGGCACTTAGAATATTGAACAAACAAAATACATTGCAACCACGTGACTGGGAGTAACTAGAACCCAAAATCATTAGCATAATAGTAAGCGCATAGATACAAAAGTTATATGACAATGTGTGTGAATGGGTGAAAGTATAAGTGTAAATTGAGAGTGTCTGCCAGATCAGGCGATGTGTGCTTATAATCCCACCTATTTGAAAGCCTGAAGTAGGAGGATCCAATGTTTGGGGCCATTCTGGGCAACTCACGGGGCTTGTCTCAAAATTTGAAAAAGAGCAAGGTTGTAGCTCAGCACTAGAGCTCCTGCCAGGTATGTGCGACGCCCTGGGTTCAACCCCCAGAGCTGGAAAAAAATTGAGAAAAGCTGGTGCATTTATTTTGCTTGTTTGCTAATGCAGTGTCATGGCACCAAAACTATCCCATTACGCTTAGAATAAAGATACTGTGCAGCCTGGCTTTAGACTTCGCTTCAAGCCCAGATTTCCTTTCAAGTTCAGAGAGGCACTGACCTTGGTCACCAAAGTGTATGCGTGGCCGTTCATGCTGGAAGGGCTGTCAGAAAGGAGGAGGCCCTCTTAGCTGGTGGTAGGGAGGGCACCCTTGTGCGGATTTCATTACGATCTTGGATTTTACTGTTAACATTTTAGAAGTGAATTTTAAAAATTCTTGATACTACTTTTTGGTGGTAAAGGTTTCTTTTGTCTCTTCCCCGTAAGATTTGACACTTTGAATACGTTTTTGTCAGTATATGAATAACTGTCAGGCAATCTTAAAAGTCATCATATGCTGAATAAGTGAATGAAAAGGTATACCCAAAGTGTAAGTATTTCCCAAAAAGTCCCCGAGGGATTCATTTTTCTGTTTTTATATTAAACCAGACCATTAGATCTGTATTAGTGGCAAGACAACTTTATCGGATTAAAAATGTAGGTTGAGGGCTGGCCTAATAGCTCAGTGGACTAAAGTGCCTGCTTAGGCAATGCACAGTGGCCAGGGTACATTCCTGGCGTGCCATGCTGGCTCTGCTCCCAGAATGCACTGAGAGGGTGACTGAGACTGGGCATGGTAGGACACCCCTATTATCCTAGCACTTTGGGAAGCTCAAAACAGGAGAATCACTTGAGAGTCTGATCTACCTATTGAGACCCTGTAGACCCTGTCTTAAAACACACACACACACACACACACACACACACACGTAGGTTGCTTTCGTGTTTTGTTAAACTTCAGATATAACATTATGCAGCGGCAAACACATCTGAAAGCATACATGTTAATTCCAACTTGGTTCTAGAGGAACTACAAAAAAAGAATAACAAAAATGACTTATCTATATGCAGTACCCAACTTTTGCCCAGAAATCTCTACTTTCCAGGCAATCCCTAGTTACCATCTGTTGTTTCATGCAGAAAGCATTTTCTTCCTAGTCAAACCATACCAAACCAGCCCTTTTCTCTCTAGTTTCTTTTTACTAGGAAGACGTTGCATTTTTATGGTTGTTCACAGATCATCCTCAGTGTTTTAAATATCTTTTTGTCATATATTCATGTACAGTATAAGCATGAGAAAACTGTAAGGCATTTTTTAAAGAAAAAACAGGAAACAAGAAGAAAGGCACATAATAAAAATAGTTTATAAGTTTGTATTAAACCACTCTATGAAGGAATGTTGAAATAGTCTTAAGATGAGGAAGAAACAATTAAAATATATTAGTGGAGATACGAAAGCAAGACAGCCCACTCATGGAATGATAAGGCATTGTTATTTTCTATTAAAGGAACGAATATCTTTCCAGTTTTTTAAAAGAATATTTATTGCAGCCTCAATCTTATCACTCAGTCGTAATTCACTAGTGCGATTCACGTGAGCATTTACACCGAGGCGTCTGAGATACTGAACTGAAAAGGTGAAACATCAGACCAGGAACAACTGGAATTATCCTACTGATTCTAATATACAAATTTTATATCACTCTGTGGTTTGACTCTTCAGTCAGTTTAAGAATCTTAAGCATTTTTCTGTGGCTTTCGCAGTTATTGAAAGACTGCCGCCTGTCTATCAACTGGAAAATACTGCGTTTGGAGCCGGTGCTGCAGACCAGCTGTGAGCGGTCCCCTCACATCCTTTCTTATAATCCTGATGTTCCTGGTGGCGAGCAAGGGCCCCAAACAGTCACAACTGCACCTATAAAATTTTGCTTATTCTCCCACAATGATAAGAAAAATAGGTTAAATGTGGAGAATGCATGTGTGTTATTGTGTAGAAAAATTACTCTCACCATGCTACCCTCTAGCAATTCTTCCAGAAATGTAGAAACTGAGCCTTCCGAGAATGTCCTGCAAGGGCAAGACCTAAAAAGTATTCTTCTGAGAATTAGCGTTCAGATTATTTGGGATTAAATTAATTACAAGTGTGATAAATACACGTTTTACACTAAAATAAGTTAATAAAAAGTGAAAGATTGTAGATTTAAAAATCATTTTAGGAGGGCCAGCCAAATAGTTCAGCAGATTAAAGTGCCTGCGAGTAGGTACAGGAATGGGGTTAGGGGTGAGCTGGGGAGGGGGTTTGGTCCCTGGGCTGCCATGCCAGCCCTACCCCTGAAGTGCACTGAAATGGCAGTTGAGACTGGTCATGGTAGCGTGTGCCTGTAATCCTAGCTCTCGGGAGGCTACAAACAGGTGGATCATTGCGATTTTGATCTAATAGACCCTGAACACCGTGTAGGCCTGTGGTTCTCAACCTTTCTAATGCTGTGACCCTGTGATACAGTTCCTAGTGTTGTGGTGACCCCAAACCAAAAAATAATTTTGGTGGCTACTTCAAAAGTATAATTTTGATTCAGAATGTAAATACCTGATATGTATTATGTATTCTCATTGCTACAAATCAAACATAATTTAAACATAGTGATTAACCACAAAAACAGTATTTAATTATATGTTGAGAAATATTTATTACTAATTCCAATAAATAACATTTCACCATGGCACAGCATGGGTTTAAATAATGTATTTTCCGATGGCTTTAGGTGACCCCTGTGTTTTGGTTGTTCGATCCCTACTGGGGTCTCGACCCACAGGTTGAGTACCACTGCTGTAGACCCTTCCCTAAAATAAAAAATTAAAAAAACATTTTAAAAGCACAAAAGATAAAGTTGGAAATTTAGTTAGAAGTCTGAAAAAAAAGGAAATATTTTTGCCAGTGAGGGTCGAGCATCCAGGCCAGTACACCCTCTCACAGACCTGGCCAGTTGCTGAGCAGAGTGTTCTCAGCTTGATGTAGGCGCTGGAGGGATGTGGACGCTGGCTGCGGACCTGCAGGGGCCCCCGTGGGTGTGGGGTGAGCCTTCTGCCCACAGGTGAGCTGCGTGGCTTCTCTGTCAGCACTGACACGCTGCTTCCATTGCACTCAGCACCGCTGCGTTCAGTGCGCTCGCATTACGCTGTGGCTCATGGATTTAAGATTGGGAGCAGCAGGACAGTATGGGCTTGGGACTGGGGTGTTCACCTAATGGCTTGGGTTGGGATGGTCGAGAGCCAACAGGCCAGTTGGAGCAGAGGGCTTTCATGGAGAGGTACCCAGGTTATTTTTGAAACACATATAATAGAAACAAAATCCAGTGATACTTGGGATACTTGGACATATTGCTGTCATTTCTCCATAGTTCCTTCTATGCTAGTTCAGGTTATGTTACTCCCCATAGTTTGGGTCCCTACCTGACTTTTCTATTTGGTGAAGGAGCTCTCACTTGTCATTGGAGTACCCCCGACCCAGCCCCCGCCCTTTGGTGCTGTCCCACTTACCTGTCCTTATGCCAATAACATGTCTTCATTATTATGACATTTTATTTTATTTTCTATGTCTATAGGGTCTCATTACGCAGATCAGACTCAGTGATCCTCCTGTTTTTGGCCTCCCAAGTGCTGGGATTATAGGCATACACCACCATGCCCAGGCTCAATTGCCTTTTCAGCATGCACTGGGGGCAGGGCAGGTACAGTGGCATGCTGGGGACGGAACTCTGGTCCCTGTGCCTGCCTGAGCAGGTGCTTCAGTCTGCTGAGCTATCTGGCTGGCTCTACTGTGACATTTTAGTAAAATTTCAAATTGGAAAGTGTAAGTCCTTCAATTTTTTTTTTTTTTCCAAGATTGCTTTGACAATTCTGAATTTCTCTCAGGATTTTGTCAATTTCACACAAGTTTTCCTCATTTATATTCAGTCTTCAATTTTATTTTATCTATTAATCTTTGTTTCAAAACTTATTCCCAGGCTTCTCTAGCTTAATTGGCTACAAAGAATGAATTGTATGTAAACAAAAACTGAAAAAAGCTGCAGTGTCCAAGGAGCTGAGGCTTAAAAAATATTAGAGATCTAGACTTTATCAGATCCATAAACAAAAACAATTTTAAAAAGCAGCTACAATATAAAATAGCAGCTCCCAGTAATTTCTTCCAAGTGTTATCTGTTTCAGAAGCTGACTTAGTTCAGTTGGCCTCATTCTTAGAAGCCGCCTCAAAGTTCTCCACAAGATCTGGAACCTCGTCATTGTCCCCCTCTGCACCAGCAAGTATACTTTTCCACCCACAGATCATTTGAGCAGAGCTTCCGCTAGTCTCCCTCAGCTAGTCACACCGTCCGCACCGAGCTGGCTTATAGTGCTGGGTAGCTTCTCTGTCAGTTGTTTGGTCCCAGCATGGCCTGTCATGGTGCAAGTGTTTGCTGCCAGAGATGCCTGAACTTTTGGGCTATTGAAGTGGAGAACTGTTCCCTGTTATAAACATATTCACCTCTTCAATACCAGAGATATTGTTTACCTCTAGCTTCTTCAATGAGAACTAAAGGTATTTATCGTCTGCTGTGGCTGCTCTATGAACCGCCTTCTCCTTTCTGCAAGCAGTTCCTTCCCCATCAGTGTGCATGTGTGCCTGCAGCTTGGCCAGTTTTTCCTGGTTCGTGATAGTTTCTTTCATCTTGCAAGAGAAGGTATGGGGCAGTGTAAGGGAACAGGGCTGGGCTAGAGAGTCTTCAGCTTTAAAACATAAAGTCTGACTGAATTTTATGTGGCACCAAGCTGGCTATGCCAGAACAGTGATGACACATGTTTAGAAAGTAAATCATGTAAAACACAGGTCTTTCCACTAATCATATCACACCAGGCATGTTAGGTCCCCGGAGAATTTGCTATATACCACGTTAGGGGCCCGGGCGAGGCCTTCAGCCACTCTGTACTACTAGTCTGGGAAGACTGGAAATCCTTGTATTTAGGGGAAGTAGCTATTTATTTTCTCTATCAAGCTGTCTGTGTCCTACAATAGTGATGGCTGTGTGGACTGGTTAGATGGTGGCATCAGCCGACTCAGCTCACACTGTGACTTGATCTCTTAGTATCAGTGTAACCTTGAGCAGTTTAACATCTCCTGAATGGGGCCAGACGTAGCTGCGGTTAGTCATGGTGCAGGGCTGCCATGAGGGTTTGTGTGAGCGATGGAACGGTTGCCAGGTGTGAAAGTGCCAGGCACATGGTAAGCACTCAGTGGCAGCTGGTCTTGAAATCTTGTCACTTTTATTCGCATCTGTCCAAAGATTTGAAAAGGCCTTAAAGAAAAGGCCTTAAAAACCATTGTGTTCTATTTTTCAAGTTGGTATATAGAGTACCTTATTTAATAGCCTACCTGCTTAATGACTGTACAGACTCACGTGGGGCGCAGCTCTGTGCGTGTGCGTCGTGTTTACAGAGCCTCGGTGTCTTTGTTGTGGTGTACCTTGTGTCTACGGCACTGTAGTTTTTGCTGATCGTACTGCACAGTGCAGTATAGGAGGTTGTGTGCTATGACACGTCACAGTGCCATGTGGAAGAGCTATGCAATGAACGCGAAGCCACCAGGTTGGCATGTCCTTTGGCCTTTTTTTTTTCGTTCTGAGCATTGTAGTGTACATGCTACATGCAACTCCTCGTTTATTAACCAAGTCATTTATGGACCTTGTTGCAGGAACAACGAAACTCCAAGTAGCGTCTGGAGGAGAATTAGGGAAGCCAAGTAAGCCTCCGAGTTCCATTCCAGCATTGAACGTCGCCCCTTAGGGCTTCACAGAATACACCGAGACTTTCAAAGTGACATTGCTTCTGTTGGGGAGCTCAACAGTTTGCTTAAAGACAGGGATGCAGCAGACCGTCCGCATGCAGCAGGTGAAGAAAGGTGCACCAGGAGTCTTAGGAAGTGAAGGCTGCTCCTCAAAGGGCAGTGCTTGGGTCATGTGGCTCAGGAACACGGTGAGGAGGTGGCACGGAGGTGGGCCACCCTGGTCCTCTAGTGTGATTGCGTAGGCAGGCAGCCTGGCGCACAATCTGGGGCTAGGGAGACACACGAAGGAGCCAAGGGGGTCCAGGGCGTGCTTTCTGAATGAGGTTGGGCTTGGCCCGGGACCTGTGGAGGGAGCGTGCATTTGGGGCTCGTGTGGCTCGCTTTAGCTGTTCTGGTGACTCAGACACAGCTGGCACCAAGCAGGGCACGGTCGCCTTAGCGGTGGGCACCGGGCAGCAGTGATGGCAGTGTATGGGGCAAGTGTGTGCTGCTGAGGTAGGAGAACAAGTGGCGCCGCCTGAGGAGCTGTGTGCCAGTTCTGGTACCTTAGAGTCGGAAGCTGGCTGCCCCTGCTCTGTCAGAGGCTGCTGTGCCCTGGGTACAAAGCTGTGCTTTCTGCAGGAGTACTCACTTACTCGGGCTGAGGAAGGGTCATGTTGTGCAGGGTTTCTTAGCCTGTGGAGCCCAGGAATAGAATTCAGGGCCTGGGGACTTGGACAGGGAAAAGCTTGTGTCTGCATTTCACTGACATCTCACCAAAAATAGTAAATTCTTTTTGTTAGCAAAGTAGGCCGCAGAGTGCCTCTGTGTTAGAGCTTACTGGGACTTTTGTCATTCAGAGGAAGTAGAGATGTTTCCCTAGCATGAGACTGTACCTGTACAGTTAGCCATGTGAATTTTTTTTTTTTTTTTTTTCTTCTTTTCTTTTTAGGACAGGGTCTGGCTATGCAGCTCAGGCTGGCCTTGAGCTCCCTTTTGTAGCCCAGGCTGGTCTCGAACTCACACCAAACCTCCTGCCTCAGCCTCCCCAAGTGCTGGGATTCCAGGCGTGTGCCGCCACACCCAGCAAGCCCTGTGTACTTTCAGCTAAGCTTTAGAGCATTGTTCTGAGGGCTGCCACAGGCCTTACCGGGCTTTTGGCATCCCAGGCTTACAGATTGAGGGACAGGAGGTTGAAGGGGATGGGAGAAGCAGGATTCCGACTCAAGTGTGGAACTGGAGTGGGCTGAAGGCTCCCGCCGAGGGAGGGTCCGAGCCCTGCAGCTGGGGCTCGAGAGGTAGCAACACCCAGGGAGTCTAAGGGACAGACAGGTGCTGCAAGAAGGGAAATTGGGGCTGAGCAAAGACGGCTCAGCGGCTGGCTGCAATGTTGGTGCCACCACATGGGTGAGAACGGGGAGACGGTGGGGGGGAAAGAGCCTCAGAAGCAGGCTGCAGATGCGGGCAGGCCAAGCGGCCGGGGAGGCGAGCGGGACGCGGCCCAGGTTCGCTCCTCTGCAGGTGGCGTGGGGAATCATCCTGACTGTTTCGGAGACCCAGCTCCAAGTCACATTGCAGGTTTATTTCAGACACTCCTTTTCTCGCTTCCCTGGCAGCGTGCAGTCTGGCGGCCCTGAGGTGAGAATCGGTGGCCGATGAGGTGACATTTCGAGCTTCTCTTCTTTGCCTGGCCTGCAGACCCCAATTTTCCAGAGAGCGCAATTGAGAACGACCTTTTGTTACCGCGCAGTGGGGCGGGGAGACTCCCAGTGGCCTAAGACAGACAGCCCTTGCAAACTCCAGCAAGTTCAGGGCTGCCCAGCTGGGAAGTTACTTGTCTCCTAGTTTAAGTAGTGACTTGTTGTTTTCATGCTAATACAAATTCTTGTATTAATAGGAGCATGGCCCTGGGTTTCTTCATCCGCCTGGGAAAAAATTACCCATTTGATGGTAAACAAAGAACAGAAGAATTGGTTCACTGTCTTCAGTTTAAAAAAAGATAGAATGAAGCAAGAGCGGAGCAATGTTAATTGTGCCCATCTACCGCTCGCACTCAGTGAGGCCGCTTGTGTCCCGTTTTTAGGAGCTGGAGTGTTGTCGGGTACAGAGTGCCTTGGACATGCGGAACATGGCCACATGTTCTCAGGGTTTGTCCGCGCCACATGAAAGGGCGCTTGTGCTGGGACGCCCAGCTTGGGGTCTTCTCTGTTCCCTGCATATTTACAGAGATGTATGAATATTTGATTAATGAGTCATCCTCCCTGGAGAAGTGTAATAACTGGCTGTCCTCTGCACAGAGCCAGGCCCTGCGCTCTCCCTCAGCTGCCGGTGGCGTCGCTGACACTGGGCCCTTTCTGAGTCCCGCATCCTCCGCTGAGTGCATTCCTGGGTCCAGAAGAGGTCTGAGAGGGGCATTCAGTTGCCTGCTTGGAACTTTACTCATTTTACAGGATCTGATTTGTAAAGATTTTTCCAATGAAAACAAGCAGTGAGTGGTAGGGAGACTGTAAATGAGCTTTTTGTTTTAATGATTACTCTCTGTGGAAATTAGTTGGAAAATTATTAATAAATAAAAAGGAATGGTTGCCCTCTGTAAAATTTTCTGCCAGGGATTCAGTAATAATTTTTTTTTCCTGATCATCATACAAAATATCTACTAGTAATAGAAATCTATAAGGTACATTTCTGATTTAGGTTTGTAGAGCTCACATCTATTTGAATGTGATAAATTTAAATTCATCATTAAACATAATTTAAGCCCATTCAGCAATAATTGCCCATTTTCCAGCCTTCTCTTTTTTTGTTTTGTTTTTAATATCTATGGAGAAATCAATTCTAACTTTCAAAGTTAGGTAGGTATTTTAGCAATGTTACCCAGGTTTAACTGCTTTAGTAACAGGGAGAAATGTCAAAAAAAGATAAATTCAGTGCAGGAGCCTTCGCTGGCAGCCGTAACCGCGGGTTAGAATTACCCGAGCTCTGCAGAATTCCGGCACTGCCTCTCCTCAGGGCCACAGTGCATTACAGCCGACGTGTAATGAAGCTGCTATAAAATCTCTGGTAATTAAGGGGGATTTGACAGTAATTGCAACAGTGAATCAACTTAATTATTACCTGCTTCAAGAGAGCTAACCTGATGTTATAATCTAACCTTTTCTACTTTTAAAATGGGAGATTAAACAAGTATATGTAGCATTTAAGAATTAAATGTGTTGAGATAGAATTGTATTAATATACTTCTAACACGCAGGCTTTACGTACATGTACACAAGCACTTCTCAAGAACTGCATTCGGCTCTCTAGGATCCTTTCAAGTTATTTGATCGGCTCTAGAAACTGAACCAAACTCACATCTCTAATTCAAGTCAGCTTCTTCATGAGCTCAGACAGACCTAGGGTGCAATTAGCCTGATTTCCACAGAATTACAGATACATCCTTAACATTAGCATGAAAAGAAGAGAAACGCCAAAGTTGTTATTATTGCTTACATTCAGGTAGCCTACCTCAGAGAATGTTGCAATCTCATAGGAAGGGGTAATACACTGGGATGAAGATTTGGAGCCATCTCTGCTTCTAGATGATTGAATCCATCCAGCCCGGGTACCAGAGCGTGACACTGGAGCTTTCCCTCAAGCTGGGCCTGTAGGAACACAGCTTATGAACTCTCCTTTCATTCCCTGTCACCTCTCAATTTCCTGTCCTCCCCTGCCCAGGTGAGGAAGAAGTGATGTCACAGTATGGCTTTGGTTCTGCCTTGTGGTTCTGGGGCTCGGTCCCAGGGCTTCACACATGCTACGCTGTACCACTGAGCTACATCTGCCCCGCCAGTGTGGGTTTGATACGAGCTCATGTCATAGCCCATGTGTCGGCAGGCACCTAGCAAAGGTAAGTAAGGCCAGGTTTTGTCATTAAGATTTGCCCTCTTCTCTGGCAGGTCTCCCGAGCTCTTTTCTGTTTCTAAGCCTCTTGATATAGTGTGATCATGGCCTTTCGCTTTACTAGTGGCCATGTTAACTCTCTGTAGGTGTAGACAGACTATGCACAAGTTTGCTCTGGAGCAGAAATCTTGGGGTCTGGTTTGTGTAGAGACCTGGTGTTCTGGTCTCCCTGGATCTGGGCATGAGGTGTGGGTGAGGTACTATGCTGACTTGGGATGGGATGACCTAATCCTCACCAGTGAGGTTGTTAGTGGCATTCACCATGTTTCCATACAGAAGGAAACTAGAGTTGCCCTGCATAGGGGGTGGCAATGGAT
Organism: Myocastor coypus; assembly: GCA_004027025.1. NCBI lineage: Eukaryota > Metazoa > Chordata > Mammalia > Rodentia > Myocastoridae > Myocastor > Myocastor coypus. The sequence continues at coordinate 13,232 of PVJA010027357.1, forward strand.
AGCTGCTCAGAAAACCCGGGGAACGCTTTTTGATTTTTTTTTTGGTCTTTTTGAGACAAGATCTCTCTATGCAGTTCAGGCTGGCCTTGAGCTCACTTTTTGTAGCGCAGGCTGGTCTTGAACATGCAGTGATCCTCCTGCTTCAGCCTCCGAAGTGCTGGGACCAACTGATCTTTCATGATTGTCAATTTTATAAGATTTCTTCTTGTTGTATGTTGTGAGCAAAGCTCGAGTTCTCTAGAAGGAAGATTGACAATAGAGATGGCATCTGCCCTGTTTGCTACCATCGCTTCATGCTGCCAACCACATATACTCACATTTTACAGTGTGAATCTTCATTGTAATTTGGTCACCGTTGGACCTGGACCAGATTATCTAGAACCTCATTCTGTTTTATTCCACTACCCAAGTGCATTTCAGAAACTTTGCAAGGATTCCTAGGATCTGATTTCCTTGTTTTTCTGTTTGAAAAGTCACACTGAAGCATGCCTTCAGTGCAGTGGCCTTAACACAGCACAGCTTCCGTAGGTGCTCATCGTAGGGCCTGAGTTCTCCCATGTGAGCCATGACTGCAGCTCCCACTTGGCTCACGTGGATCAGTGATCTTGGAGTGTGTCGCAGTTGTACCCTTCTACCTTTGATCAGTGCTTGTGACTCTGATGGCTCATTCCTTGTTAGTAACTGGAGACCAAGTGGCTCCTATTAGATAAACAGCGTGAAATTATGAGGGGAGAAGGTGGAGTCACTGGCTGGAGGGAAGACTCGAAGCTGAGACAGAAAAGGGAGTGACACAGGCAGGGCTCCTGCTCTTCAGAGCTCACGTTACACTGGTGACAAATTTACCTGGTGCTTGCTGTTCTGGCCCCTTGATATGCATTCAGTAGGCTCTGGTTATGCCATAAACAGAAACCTGTGCTTTCTAGAGATCTACATACGTTCTTGCAGTCGTCAATTGCAGATCCATTAGATTCCATCAGTGGTTGGTGCTACTAGGCTTTGGGATTGCCAGTAGGATTAATGAACCATACTGTTCTTAGCCTAACCTTGATATATATACACAGGTGGAAAGGTACAGGTGAATATTTACAAGGCTTCACTGAAGGTCCCCGTGAAATACAAAATACTTTCCTGCTCCGCTGTCCGGTGGAGCCATGGAGCGCGGGTTTGGAAGCAGCTGCCTTGGTGTGGAAGGCGTCTTGGGTTCTCAGGTCTGCTCCCCAAACAGAGCGTGCACTGACTTCCTGGAGCCATGGGAAATGGGGGCACCCCTTAGGTCCTCGCCGCAGAGACAAATTGCCATATGCCCTTGCTCTTAGAGAATAAAGAAATAAAAAATTAAGATTATGCTTTCTGAGAGAAAGTTAATTATACAACCATCTCAATTATTCAGGGGCCGAATATTAGATTAAGGATATATTCATATCTGCCTTGAGCAATAGAAGACTTTTTAATTTCCAGAGAAGGGGTTAGAGAGAGTTGGGGCCACCTGGAAAACTGACACACATCTCTGGAAGATGGAGGAGTGTCACCTTGTCTCCTTCAGGGGAGGAAGCAGATGGGACCCCAAAGATGCAAAAGCTGGCTTGGATTCCATGACCTCTGCCGGCAACAAGTCTGCAGCTCTTAGCCCAGTCTGTGTCTTCAGTTGAGAGGAATTTTATTTCTAAGAGTTAGTGTCTGGCAACTTCCATGCAAGGAGTGGAACAGCTGCTGGTGTCTTTGAGCACACTGTGGTCGGTTACTGTTCGTGACTGGTGTCCTGGAAAGGGACTGTGCTTTAGTCGTCAAAGCTGCCTGTCCTAGTGGTCAGCCTGAGCTGAGAGAAACCGTGAAGCAAAGGAGTCGAGAAGCTGCCAGTCTAGCCTGTTCAGCAAGTACCCTTCCCCCCACCCAGCGTCCTGGCTTTTTGTTGTTGGGTTGCTCCTGCAAGAGGAATAGTAAAGTAGTCGCTGGCTGCCAGCTGTCATTTTTTGTTATGGTACCCCATCTTCAGTTATCTATCGGGGTGTACCAAATCACTCCCAAGCTTCCTGTCTGTGCCCACAAAAGACCTCCTACTCCTCACAGCTTCGCGCTTGGCTAAGTTCAGCTCGGTGGTTCTTCTGCCAAGTGGTTCTGTGATTGGTTGAGCTCCACACCGAGGTTCCTCTGCAGAGTGGTGACGCTGCATCTGTGGCTGGGAGTTGGGAACGTGGAGTCCCTCGTGGTCTTTCATCTCTCAGGATCGCACTCCGAGTGACCTCTCGTGGCCTGGGGACCTAACCTGAAGCTTTCTGCACCAGGGCCGGGGGCTCAGTGCAATGCCTACAGGATCTTCGGCCTTGAAGCAGGAGTCGCCTGGCTCTGGCTGTTTCTCCTCTGCTCACTTCTGTGGAACACAATGGCTCCTGAGGGGCCACCCCAGGGCAGAGGCCGGGATCCATTTATCATGGAGAAATTGTAAAAAAAAAAAATTGTGACCATTTTTAATCCACCACAATCCTAATTTTTAGGATTTTAAGATTTTAAGTAATCTTACTATTTAGCTTTCTTAATTCCTCAAAGACCACGTAAAATACTCAACAATGCTATTACTTCCTCAGCTTAAGCAGTGACTTTTTTTTCCTGTTTTATCCAAACATGAAAGCATATACATACGTGCCTCAGAAAAACGCTTGTGTTGTAACTCCATGAAACCCTTAATTTCAGAGATGACAAAAGGAGCCTAATTAACTAGGTGAGAAAGAACTGAGGCAGTCTCTTCTACTTTTTTTTCATTATTTAATACTTTTATTATTTAAATTTAACAATGGTTATATTACATATTTTCATCATCAGATCAGTTTAGATTAATAGATATAGGTATATAAAATTGATCAAACAATTAAACATTAACACCTTCAATAAACATTACTTTTTTTTTTCATTTCCTCTTCTTTTTTTAAAAATTGACACATTGCATATTGTCCTCACAATAGTTCTACAGAGCACAATGTGTGGGCATGGCCCACCTTCTTATTGATGTTGCTAAGAAGAAAAGAAAGAAAAGAAAAGAAAATTCTTCTCTTTGAACTAAGAGGAAGCAGATGCATACACAGTCAAATGTTCTGCAATTGCAGTGGGCCACCAGTGAAGCTTGCTATGGAGGACCACCTGAGCAGTTCTCCTTGAAAGAAAAGCGACTGTCTCCATTTTGACTGAGCCTGACCCTATTCCCTTGAATTGATATATACAGAGCTGGCTAGGACTTCTCATTATCCTCTCAATTGGCCTTAAGCAGTGTGTATTGGTCTAGCTGAGGTGCTGGTGGTAATTTTTGAAGATGGCACGCGTGTTTCCTTGATAACAGGACGAAGAGCCAATGCTCCACGGTGTCAGCTGGGATTGAGCCTCGAGATAGAGGCTGTGACTTCCTGGGGCTTGAAAAGATTGCACATCAGAACTGAAGCACCAGACCCTCAAAATATTAGATACCATCTCAATAGCATAATGCAAATTACTTCCTTTGCATATCTCAATATGGTGGAGGTGAATGCAGGCCTCCTACCTAGCCCAGCTCATAGTGCTCACCTTCTTCCCACAATCCCAGTAAATGCCTACTACCTTCCCACAACTCCCTACATTGCTGACCTTCTTCCCACAATTCCCTTTCACAAGCCACTCCTCCTCCAATGAATAAAACCCGAGTGCGGCCCTGAGTTGCCCTCTTGGTTCCGGAAAGCCATCTTCATGGCGGGACTTAGGGCCCCTTGGCTCTCCAGTAATTATCTCTCTCTCTCTCTCTCTCTCTCTCTCTCTATATATATATATATATATATATATATATATATATATATATATATATCTTAGTGTCTTTGTTATCGCTGTGGGCTGCACTGGGAGTGGTAGACTGGAACTTACTTGGTGGAATTCCAATAACGTAGTTTTAGGATTGTAAGTTTAGACTTCTTAGGCCGAGACGAGAGCCAAGAAGGGACTCCGACAGCTTGCAATGTTGGAGGCTATTGATCTAAGCCTCCTAAAGCTCATCTCACCAATCTAGCTCTGTGTTTCATGCATTGTAATTAAGCTTTTTTTTTTGCTGGGTGATCAAGGGCAAGTCAAAGCAAGACCTGTATAACAAAACATTAATTTTTTGTATCTTTCAGGATCAAATCCCCTCAGGATTAAGTTTGGGACCATAGACAGTACTTTGTAGAACTGTTGTTAGTGTCAGCCTTCGGGACTAGTCACGGCCATTGCTTGGCCAATTTGCTTTCTGTGAGAGCCTGAAAGAATGTTTTTCTCTGGATGATTCTCCTTAGATGCACTATAGTTTATTTATTCCTTTCCTCTGAGGTCCCATAATCTCCTTGACCAGAAAATTTGGGACACTTCTGAGTTATAGGATATTACAGCACAGGTTCTCTTATATCCTGAGTTGCCTCTTCTACTTTTTACAGATGTAAAAATAACACTAGGCCTTGAATCCTAGCAAATTTAAATTTTAGAATAAAAATAAATAGGCAAAAATGTGAGAGTGAGAAAGAGAATTTTGGCTGGAAAATTAAATGAGGAATTTAGTTCAGCAAGAAGACCCTGCCCATCTCCCTTTGGCTGCTTCATTTTATTTTTCTAATAGAGTAGAAATGAGAGAATCATCTCTGGCCAGGCTGTCCACTGCCAGAGCAGCGAGAGAGGCAAGCTGCCCAGGGCCTTGGTGGCCTGCTGGACAGGAGACACTGAGACCTAGGAGTGAAGGGCCAGCTCTGAGTTCCCTCAACTTTATATTTTTTTTACACTTCCACTGGCGCCCACGCCTGCTCTTCTGGGTGCACACGCGCAGGAGAGGTCCTCGCAGGCAGCCAGGCCCTCTCCTGACACGAAGAGACAATGACGGGAGTGCCGGATGGCAGCAGTGTGATTTCAAATCCCCTTTTCCCTGCAGGCACCGGCGGAATCACCAAGAGGCAGCCTGTCCCCCTCAGATGAGATACAGTAGTTTGTCATGTCAGACTCTGCCGTGGAGGTTTAAGGCTATAGGGCTCAGGCTGTCAGGAGCTGGATCCCATTCTGGGGCCCCTCAGGCCAGGCGCGGACTGCCTGGGAAGTTCATTCTGCTCCCTCATTGTCTGTCTTCTGTCCCACCTCCCACCTCAGGGCCCTTGACCAGCCGTGTAGCCCGAGCCTGGAATCACCTGTGTGCAGTATACCAGCAGCCACCCAGTTGGCATCCAAATAAAGTTAGCAAGCAGAAATATACCAGGATGGGGTTTTATTTTAATTCAGAAACGTTAGTATACTTTCACAAACCTAAAGAACTGCCTTTGAACATTTAGAACTGCCCTGTGACGTGGACTGTGTATTATTCCTGCTGTAAAGAGATCTGGTGGAGGCAGGCAGGGGGGAGGAGACATACATGTGTAAGTCTTCTGTGGAGTGACAGGGTTAACATTCTGTTCACGGCGCTGATTAGAGCTCTTCGCCACCTAGTTCCGATTTTGCACACAGTAACTGCTTCATTCTAAAAATCTTTTGCGTCTTGTTTTCTGAATTGTGATGTTGTCTATAAATATTTAGTGATAATTCATGATTGGGTTTTATTTACCCCTGTAGTTATGTATTACAAATGGAACAACAGCATCTGCTGAAATTAGAAGTGGCCACATTTTCACTGGCGCTTAATTAAATGCCAAAATTTATCTACATTAACAACAAAGTCGTGAAATTTATTGATCAATTCACATGATATAAGTTGACAAATAGCTTAAGCAATTTCCATAATTTTCTACACGTGCTAAAATTTATAATGAAAAAGAACACTATTTTAGCATTAAATGAAAACTGAAAGGGTGGTGTCGCTGCGGCGGCCGGAGCCCCGGGCGGCGCCGTTGCTTCCCAGCCTGTCCAGGCTTGCCTCCGAGCCGGTGCAGATGGGCCGTTGACAGTCCTACAGCTGTTCTCCTAATTGTCCATTAAGTGTCTATTGATTCTCTGATTCAAAGTACATGTCTTTCAGCTCCAGCTCTGTGCGAAGTGGCAGACACATTCCTTGTAGAATGACAGAGCTGCTTGAAACCTAAAAATGTGGTCTGCCAGTTTCAATTGCGGCTGCTGCTTTCAAAGAAGAAGGCTTGCTTAAAGGCGCTTTGTAATCTCGGGTTCGGTTGTATTTTCTAAACTTTTAGCATCAATCAATTAAAGCAGCCTCAGCAGCCCTGGTGCGAAGAGTCCTAATTCCTGGCTGAGCGTGTGCCGGGGGTACCAGGCTGGCACAGGGCAGTGGCGCTGGCCTCTGACAGGCCGGGTTCAGCTCCAGGCTGGTGCCCCCACCTTGTGCCCCGCCAACACAAAGTCATTTTCATCTGACTTGCAAGTTCACTTGGAGCATTTTTTAAAAAATTGAGATCACCTGCAATTCCAGATTATGCCAGTCAGAGCCCTGTTTAAAATCGGCTCTCTCTAATCTGGAAAGTGAAGGATGAGATGCATATCTGGGGTGAGAACCATAAATCTTCGGCGAAACAAATAACCAGAGATAAAACGGTAAACGTTATTTAGTTCTGCACCGGAAGAGGTTTATTAATTTGCAATTTCCAGTCTGGCCTGTAATGATTTGCTCAGCACCCCACCTTCGTTGTGTGCCCTGCACCCCGAGCAGGAAGCCGGTCTCCAGAGAGTGGCCTTCTCAGCCCGGGGGGCCTCAGTGTAGCCAGACTGCGGGAGCGCAGCGGGTCGCTCGCCAGAACGGTCCACGGTGCTTCCGCGTGCCCCAGTAGTAGTTGCCTCTTAATGAGATGACACATCCTAACGTTTTTTACCATCGTGTTTTAGCTCTTAATTATTCTGTAGTAATTAAGATTAATTAATTAATATAACATTTGAATAGGAAACAGTCTTATTATCTAGTAATCTTTCATCTGTAAATGAAATGAACGTGTAGTGTTTGTTGCCGCCTGTGTATCATTAATTTAATTAGGAGAATCCCCATGGCCCTAACCACAGTCGAGTTCTCTGGTGTGATTTTACCTCTTAAATAAGTTCTGAGTCACCTAGATGCGCTAAGAGAAAAACGTCTATCACACGCTGTTTAATGTGTGAAATGATATACGAGTTTGGATGTGTACAAATGAGAAATACAGGTTACATTAAGAAAAATCACTTTAAGAAAGAATTAAAAACTATCATTTCAAAACAAAACTAGCGTTTCCCACAATTAGCTGTAGGCTATTCTAATGTCACCTTTTCCTCCAGTGCCATGGCTGCCTTTGGAGAATGCCGAGTTCCCGCCCACTTCCTCTTCACACTCTGCAGGTGAGGCCTCACTCTCCACACCTCATGCTCTGCGAGGACACAGGGTCCGCTCCCGCTGCTGCCTGGTCTGCCCTGCCCTGCCTGCCCTGCCCTGCCCTGCCCTGCTCCCCTACCCACTAGGCTTTGAGCTGCAACGTAAAGAGAAAGGTGTTGCCCAGGGTGAGGGTAGGCGAGGTAGGGAGACCGGATGTGTATGCTTTCAGATTGTCCCAATTGTAATGCCTTTGGGGTTTGGAAGCACTGAGAGGGGTGCCATCTATTTGCTTCTCAAGTATTTGTTATAGTATGGGAATGAATGAAATATGTGAGATGGATCGCAGAAGCTGATCTGAATTTAGGGATTTATCTGTTTTCAGAATATGGAACCTTCAACCCAAATGTCCTCTTTCCAAAGGATGATGAATCCTCCCTCTCCACTTTATCTTGGGAAACAGTGAAAAATCTATTTCTAACATAGTAATATAGTATATATTGATACCTGCAAAACATTATGTGAATCTACTTAGACACCAGCACTTTCAATTACTCTGTTAGCCAGTTTTTAAAAAAGATTTTTAGAAGCTTTCAACTGTAGACTTTTGTCTTGTTGAATGAACTTCAGCCACACTAAATTTTAAGTAAATTTGTGATGACTGAGCAATATACATTGGCTGAGCTAGAATCCAATAACCCACAGGACAAATTAATTTTCAACAAAAAGGGCAGAAACCTCAAGTGCCAGGAGTATATGGAGTCTCATTCTATCTCTCTGGAGCCATTTTTGCAAATCACTACAGCTATTCATAATCTAAATCAGTCTCCTTTAGCAGCAGAAAGATCTTTTTTCATGACAAAACAGAAGATGACATTCATTAGTGCCTAACTTGCATAAGCTACCTTAAATTTATTGGTGCTCTTCTACTTATCTTGGTAAGAATTCCTTTGTCTACAGCAATAGGAAAATTCCAGTTGTACTACTTAAAAATATAAATTGTCACTTTTATCAGAACTTTTGGCAGTTTACTTTATTTTAGAAGTAAAACTGGTGGTTAAGGTTTTAAGACTTCCAATGGGCGTTGTTTCAATCATATTTAATAGGTTCCTAGGATAGTAATAGGATTATGTTTAAGCTCTTTGCTGTGAAAGAAAACCCACGTTTTTACCCATGTACTGCTGGGGAGGTTACCTGCCAGCAGGGACAGAATTTAAAACACCCAGGCGTTTGCTCATGGTGTTCAAGGGCCTCGTTTGATCAGAAAAGGGGGGAAATTGCTTAGAGGACATAATTTTGAAATGTCCCTCCGTTTCCGATTATTCCCTAAGTTGTTATGAGACTTTCCACTGTCAGTGGGAAACAATCTTTGCTCACAGTTTCCTGATCAGAGCCTTGCTTCTGCTGGTCAGGTTTTCTTTTCAGTTTATAAGAAGCGTCCTTGAATCTGAGACACCACAGCCATGTCATCAGGAGCCGTTCTTTGTCTTTTGTCCTCCGGCATTTGGACCCCGGCTGGCTGAAAAGGAAGAGGTGAGCGTGCGTGAATCGTGCACCATGAGGATAGCTGGTGGGGCAGATCCGTGGCCTGGTGGGCAGGAGCTAAGTACTGTCCATCCGGGTAGAGGTGGACCCTGGCCAGGAATGAGAAGAGTCCGAGGTGGGAATCTGGATCTATTTTAGGCTAAACTCATTGTGCCGAATGCTGGGGGTGATGGTGGAACAGAAGGGCCAGACCCTGAAAGAACCTGTCCCCAGTCCTTCCAGGCTCTGAGGCGTCTGAACTCACGGTTCTGCCTGCTGCCCAGCATGGCTCATCATAGATGCCACATCCAGACCAGCCTTGGACAGGACAGGAAGGAAAGGACAACCCAACATCGCTCCCAAGGGCGAGGCCCATGAGTTGGAAAGAAGGCTTCTGTTAGGACCACAACAAAGATCACGAGCGAATGGTTTTTTTTTTTTTTTTTTTTTTTTTTAGTGAGCAAATGTTGGGGGCTGGGGAGATAGCTCAGTAGAATAAGCACTTGCCTGGCAAGCAAGAGTAAGAGCCTGAGTTCAAACCCCAGTTCTGCCCCCCCCATAAATAAATAAATAAAGTGAGCGAATGTTTACCTTCAAGAATCATGGGAAATTTGGACTTAGGACCACGGGGGAGACCCTGGCAGTGTCTCCACAACCCTCTAAATTAGCCCTGAGCAGAGAGGAAGTGAAAAGGGACCGCTGCAGGTGCATCAGGGATCGGTTTATTACAGATTTCTCGTCGCCTCCAAAAATACAGAAGACCCCCAGGGGCAGAACTGAGCGTGGCACTGGATCTAAGAGGCGGGCAGCTGTAAGGGCATGGTTGCCTGAAGAGCAGAGGACCGAGGGAGGAGGGCATGGGTGTTTGAACTGCGCTGGGCCCTGGAGCTCTGTCGGAGCCGGGCTCAGCTGCCCCAAGTCTTGTAGGCTGCGTGTTTCTGACTCGGTAGCACTCTTCAAAGGCCAGAGCTGATTTCCTAAATTAATTACTTCATTACAATTTCCTCTCCCAAATTATCCAAAGAAATCCCACGAATGGATTTCTGTGGATAGTTTGTGGATGCATCGCGTAGGTTCAGGACTCACTTTGCTGGTCTCAGAGCTCAGTGGACCCTTCATTCTCTTCTTTCTACAGCTCTGGAGTCTGAGGCCTGCACCTGCCCACTGCCTTGGATTCTTAGACCTTCCTTTACCTTCTATTTCAAGACAGGGTTTTGCTAAGTTTCCCCAGGAGGGCTTGTGGCCCTCCTGCTTCAGCCTCTGAAGAGTTCAGGGGTTTCAGGCATGTACTCCCATGTGTGGCTCCTTTTTCATAAAGATCCGCTTTATTAATCTTCAGAGTACATATATAATTTTATAAGCCTTATCCAGCGAGGATGCTAGCTTCTTGGGAAGATGTGAACAATGGACTGTGCTTTTCTTCAGTTCCCCAGAAAATAACCTGCCCTCTTATGCTGGAAGGAGGTCCTAACACCTTGGCGACAAAGCAGAAAACATGACTTTTCCTAGGCAATAACCTACCACATTGAAACTCTATCAAAGATATTTGTCCAAGGAAAATGTCCCGAAGACAGCTGTCCTGTGTGTCTTCCTGGCTCCCCATGCATGTGCTGACCATGTACCCTCTGAACTGCACAGGCCAGGCTGGACATACCTGTAGGCATCCATAAAGTCTCCTTCACAATGGACTCACTGTATTTGCCGCCCTGGGGTTGTGTCCAAGATGCGGCGCCTCTGAGCCACATCTACATCTCTGGCCCTTCTTGTTTTTTTATTTTATGATAGGGTCTCACTGAGTTGCACAGGCTGGCCTCGAACCTGCGATTCTCCTCCCAACCTGCAGCTGTCCTGTCCTTGCCTCTTGAGTAGCTGTAGTTACAGGCAGATTCTACTGTGTCTGGCTACACGAGTGGGGTTTGGGTTCAGTCTGTGCTGCTTTTCCCATCGTGGAACAAAAAGCTGCAGTGCAGATGATGCTGAGGAAAAGAAGTAGAAGCAGAGCTCCAGGGTCATCCTAGGCGAGGAGCAACGTCCAGGGTCTTGGCCTACAGAACGGGAGAAAATCTTAGCGGGCTACTCCTTGACCAGAGAATCGGTACCCACAGTATAGAAAAGAACTCAAAAACCTTAACACCCAAACCAACCCGACAAGCTAATCCCTAAAGGGGCAGATGAATCAGACAGACAGTTCTCACTCAGAAGAAGTACAAGCGGCCAATTACCCACATTCGCCCTCGTTAGCTGTCAGCAAAATGCTGCAGGAGCTTGGGAGCATTCCTTCCTCCCTGTTACTGTTTCTTCCCTGGCAAAATGTAACACCTAGAGAGCAAAGGCCTTTGTCCGCGTTGTTCTATGTGGCTTCCCTAGCACGGGGAACACTTACAGGCCTGTGACGCCTTAGACCCCAGTAGTTGCGGAATGAAGTGTGTAGCTGTCACTCAACGAGCGCAGGCCGCGGCTTCCTTCGGTTATGGAGTGCTCTCTGTGTGGAGGCGGAGGAGTGCTACGCAGTGGTATTCTCAGCTATATTAGTAGCCTGCAGCTCTGGGTAGTACAACTACTTTCTTATTGCACTGCAGTTGCAGTACCTTTGCTTTGCAGTACCCCGTGCTGTGACAGGCTTTGCAGATGCCCCCCTGCCCCAAGTGATGAATATGTCGTGTGGTTTCAGAGTTTCTCTTTCGGAGGCCAGGCCTAGGCCCACTGTTCTTTGGGACCAGCTTTCTCATGGGAGCTTTTCAAGATACAAGCAGAAAGGATGCTGGAAGCTCATGTGCTAAAATATCCCCTCGGCCCTTGCTCCTCCCCTACCCCAGATCCTTTTATTTAACTTATGCCTGGGAAGTTTCCTGCCCCTGGAGTCTAAGTAAGCCTTGTCCTTGACATCCACTGAGTAGGCCCTGAAGAGCAGAACTTGGCAGGACTCCCTGCCCACAGGCTTGTGGCAGAGTAGGCTTCCTTGGGCCCCACTGCCAGCATGGGTGGCTTTGGGACCAGAAGCCCCCCCAAGTCCTTCGAGATGGAGGGCAGTCTCAGAAGCCATCTGTCTCAAGCCACGTCTGTGGGAGCCATTGCTGTGGTGTCTTGGACAGAGATCTCCAGCTCAGCACTGCTCCCTGGGCCCTGGCTACACCCCGAGCTGGAACCGGCTTTCTTGGGTTGTCCTGCTTGTGTCCCGCGAGGCCATCCACCTGTGATGCTTCCTGGGATCTGACTCAGGATGAGGGTGACTTAGGAGTCCCGTTGCCTCCTGAGGGTCGAGAGCCCCGGCCAGAATGGCCACACTCCCTGGACACCTATGAACTCAGGTGTCCCGCATGCAGGCCACGCGCAGTCTGCCACAGAACCTGGGCCTGGACTTACCTTCCTGAGCACTGGCTCTCCCGATGATCTCTGCCCGCCCGCACCACTGGCTCAGTGCCTCCAGCTCAGGCCCCTCTAGTTCAGCGCGGGGATTTACATCTGCTCCTGTTAAGCCCCTCCTAGGCCTGCTGGCCAGAGCTGTCTCTAGGACAGTGTGCTGGCCCAGGACTGTGAACGATCATGTTGACTAACCAGACCGTCAGGTTTTGTGTTTGCTCTTTTACTTTTCTGCATGCCTTTAGTTTTGTGATAGACTCTGGCCTCTGCCTGCCCTTCTGAGCCATCGTCTGGTGCTTTGCCCTGTCATCTCACCCGCTCCTCTCCCTGCAGCTGCCAGGTCACCCGCGGGTCCTCTTGCTGCTGCTGGCCCCACTCTGCCACCCCCGAGTCTCCCTCTGAGCCTCCTGCCCTGGCCAGCTCTGAGGTGTCCTTGGGCTGGGACTCTTCTGCTAGGTGTCTGGAAGCTGACAGCACTGCTCAGTTTACCTGTGGTCACCCCAGGATGCTGGCAGGCTCCAGTCCTGATGGGAAGCCACCACCCTGAGTGGTAGTGCTCCGATCGCATCCCACAAAGCACCCCTCACCTGGGAGTACCTGGGTGTGCCTGTGCCCTCTTCACGCGTCGCCCCATGTACAGAGCCCTCTTACCTCACCACAGCTCTAGTTTTGTACGGCCTCCCTTGTTCTCAGTGGACAGGGCAAGGCCTGGTGATGTCTGTAGGCCCCATGGAGCTCGATGGGGCCTGACTCAGCTCCACGCACGGCTCTGCGGAGACGATGCTGGCTGTGGGCTTATTCCTGACTAGGCCTCTCTAGATGTGCCGGGGGTTCTGGGGCTAGAGGTTGCATCAGGCCAGGCTGTGAGCCCCAGAGCCCAGGCAGGGGTAGATCTATTAGCATCCTAGGTCTGGCTTGGGCTGTGGGCCAGACCTTCAGGACAGCAGATCCCTCATGAGGTAGAAAGGCAGCCCAGAGACGGGCGGGACCTGGAAGCCACTGAAAGGGCCAGTGCTGCCTGCCACGGCCACCACTCAATCCCCTATGCCTGGGAGGACAGGGGATGGCAGCTGGTGTCCCCTCCTCTCCAGGCCAAGGCTTCCTGCCTCTGCCTCTGCTCCGGATTCCTGGGCAACGCACCGTGCCCTCTTCGGGACAGGATCTTGAGGACAAACAAGCATGTTGTGTTTGTGTCTCTGGAACTCTGCCGTGCAGGGAGCGAGGGCTCCTCGCCGATCAGCCGGGACCAGGCACTGAGCCTCTGATATATGGCGCGGGGACCGCAGGGCATCCGAGTTATAACAAGAACAAGATGAGCTTGTGGCCTCGGGCTCCTAACCCTCGCCTCAGCCCACTCTTCAAAGAAAGTTATTACACGAGAGTTAGCCTAAATCAAACGTGGCTGCGGTGCTGGCCCAGCGTGGCCCGTTCTCACGCCTCATGCCTCAACATGGGTCCCCCCGAAACTCAACCGGGAGCCACACAGAGTGACCCGGGGACAGTTTAGTTGTAGCTCTTTAAAAACAAGCACAACTGATTTATTTTGAAATTTCAGTTCCGCAAGATGTCAAGAAAACCTCTCTGGCTATTTGTCATCTTCTTCCTCTCAGCATAGTGTGCGCAGGCAGAACAGCAGAAGCGGGCTCTGCGAGTGCGGCCCGGCTTTTGTCTCGGTTGCTGTTGTCCCTAAAATGCCAGCGCGGTGGCATTTTGGGCTGTCGGGATGGGGATTCTCCACCGCCCATCACTGCCAGCTTGCTTTAGCGTGGCGTTCAGTCTTTTTTTTTTTTTTAATATTTAAAATTTTATTTTAAAGAGTAAAAATAGCAGAAACAAAGATAGGAAAAGAGTAACAAGTCAGAGTACATATAGTACAGAGTTTCAAAACAAGAACAAAAATTTGACAATGGTTGTGTTACATATTTTCATCATCAAGTCTGTTTAGATTAATAGATACAGGTGTGTAACATTGGTCAAATAACTAAATATTAACACTTTCAATAAACCTGATTTTTTAAAACTCTTCCAAGTGCATTTTGTATTTAAGTCTCTCTTCTAAAAAAGGATTTATAGGGGTTCAGGATGCAGAAAATACAAGATCCTGAGTTTGATTCCTGGTGCCTCCCAAGATTGGCGTTCAGTCTTACGGGCAGCAGAAGGCGCTGCAGGAGGAGGAGCGTGGTGGCCGCCAGCCGAGCCTCCGCCTTGCTCAGAACCCCCGCTCCGGGATTTTCTTTTGTGACTTGGCAGGATACAAGGAAGGGGTTGAACACTTCTGAATCCTAATGGAAGTAGTGGTTCCGCTCATCCTTGTCTAACGCTGGGTTCTGGAGGACGGCCTAGGAGCCTTTGGCTGGGCAAGAACCTGGCAACGGGGCCCTGAACCCCACCTGTGCTGGGCTGTTCCCGCGAGCCCCTCCCCTTTGTCCTCCCACCCCACAGGCAGCTCCTCTGCTGCTAACTGGAGGATGACTGGAAAACTCAACTCCAGGAATTTCGCGTGGGCGTGGGTGAAAGTGAAATTAAGGGAGAAAGAAGGCAAACCATGCAGCCAGGGCCTTCCCAGGGGCTGAGGGGCGCAAAGCCCCAGGCAGAGGCTTGAGTCTGCAGCCGGTGGAGAGACGTGCTCTTCGCTTCCTTGGCCTGGGCACAGCTGTGGCGCCAGGAGGCTACGTGCACACTTACTGGCTTCCCGTGTTTCTGTTTACAGCCTCCTGTGCCCCAGCATGCAGCTGAAACATCTAGGGCCCGCGCGGTGGGCGTGGTGGCTCACGCCTGTAATCCCAGCACTTGGGAGGCTGAGGCAGGAGGATCTTTGTGAGTTCGAGACCAGCCTGGGCTACAAAAGTGAGCTCAAAGCCAGCCTGAACTGCACAGTGAGACCCTGTCTCAAAAAAAAAAAGCCAAAAAAAAAAAAAAAAGTCAAGAACTGAGGCGCGGCTGGAGTGCTCTCCCTCTGCTAGGCCGGGCGGGCCTCTGTGCGTCCCCAATCTTTGCCTAACTCGCTGCAGCCTCGACCCCGCGGGAGAAGCATGTCCTCAGACCTGCCTCTGAGACCACAGTCTGCTTACGGGCTTAGGGATACCGGCATCTGAAGTCGTTGCCCCTTTGCATGTGTGTGCGTGTACCCCTAAAAGCTTTCAGGTTGCCGGGAAGGCCCGCGGTTCCGAAAAGGTGAGGGGCAGCTGCCTGGTCGTAGACTCAAGACTGATCCGCAAGCGTCATGATGAGGACAGCGGCTTACCCGGGCGGCCAATGCGGTCAGGGCAGCCTGCAGCGGGGAGAGGAAGGGTCAGGTGCAACTCCAGGGCTGCT